>JAAEAF010002664.1:0-102885 GCA_011037195.1 Triatoma infestans | reverse complement strand
TTATGTAGATAGTCACACTTCCGGTTGATGGATTTTGCCCGAAATCTTCTTGCGACGTTTCGTTTTTGAGATTTTCTTTGTATTCACACACACACACACACACATACACATTCATTCGCTAAAAACATTTTTATCGTATTCAGGAGGATCCCAGAATCTGTATTTCCGGTGAAAACTCAATATCTGGCACGATCGCAATACTTTATCTTACAGGCAAAAATTTCTCGTCTTTCTCTTAAAATTTCTCGTCTTTCTCTTAAAATTTCTCGTCTTTCTCTTAAAAAAAAATTTCTTCGTCAAGCCTTGAATTCGTTAATGCTTGAAAAAAAGGTCATCCGAACTAGATAACCCAATTAATATAAAAGAAAGACAAAAAAAAATAATTAATATCTTGCATAAAAAATTTATCAGCTTGCTATAAAATATTGTTTGCATTTTTATAAACGTTACTTATCCCAATGAACAAGAAACTGAAAATATATTGTATGTGAGAACATGTTAGTTAAACAGATATTATAATAAAGTACATTGTTTTATATTATATGGTTATAAAATTTATCGTAACATTAAATTTAAATACTATTCATAATGTCCAAAATAATATATGCAAACGATCATTTTTATCTGTTTGACAATGAAACTGGGTCATTTAGATTGTTGTTTTATTTGTATTATTTACTTTTAGATGTTGTTGGATGTTGCCGTAAAGGGAGCGGCTGTTAAGATAAATCCACTGCATTATAAAGATCTATTGTGATTCTCTTTAGATGATAGTGCTTATACTTAGAATGTAGTCTTCTCTAAAGTATACAATGTAATTATTATTAATGAGTGTCTTTGTGTGTAATGTGTTGATAAACTATAGTTTGCTTATGGATTCGCTAAACGCAAGTAGTTTAACAGCTATCGTCCCGACTACCCTTTCCTCATTCCCATCTTAAATTTACGTGAAAATAACAAAAAGAAGGATGTTATATCTTGTAATGGATTGTCGGCGACATACCTTGCCGGCAACCAAAAATCATATTAATTCACACAACTGCTACGTCATCCGACCACAGTTACGTCAATTACCAGTCACATGAGGCATAACAAATCTCTCACTACTACAAGGTATTCCAATTCACTACCTTAGAGGAGACTAAGATTCGCCTACTTCAACCCCTTAGAAATTTGGAAGTAACACGTTACTTCCACGTTTACCACTTTCTACGAGTATATTAGTTCTGTTTAATCCTTGCAGAACACTGTGTTTTCTTAGTTAATATATCAGTGTTTCAGTCAGTATACTTTTCTATATTTTTCTCTGTCCAACCCCACATAAACTGCACTAAACATCTCAAAGAGATAATATATTACCTAATCTCAATTTGGCCAGTGATATTCTACAGTCCACTAGTTTGCAGGAATCCATAATCCAAGATTTCGAAGTCAAACCACATTTCGACTTAGAATAAGCGTTAGATAAAGTATGATATTAAAGTTTTATTCATAAATTAAAAGAAATGAATCTCTCTTCACATATAAAAAAAAATATCTCTTCTTACAAATATCTTTTTTTACGAATATCTTTTCTTACGAATATCTTTTTTACAAATATCTTTTCTTGCGAATATCTTTTCTTACGAATGTCTTTTCTTACAAATATCTTTTCTTACAAATATCTTTTCTTACAAATATATTTTCTTACGAATATCTTTTCTTACAAATATCTTTTCTTACGAATATCTTTTCTTACGAATATCTTTTTTACAAATATCTTTTCTTGCGAATATCTTTTCTTACGAATGTCTTTTCTTACAAATATCTTTTCTTACAAATATCTTTTCTTACAAATATCTTTTCTTACGAATATCTTTTCTTACGAATATCTTTTTTACAAATATCTTTTCTTACGAAGATCTTTTTACAATAGCTTTTATTACGAATATCTTTTCCTTACAAATATTCTTCTTAACGAATATCTTTTCTTACAATATCTCTTTTCTTACGAATGTCTTTCTACAAATATCTTGTCTTGCGAATACTTTCTTACGAATGTCTTTGCTTACAAATATCTTTTCTTGACAAATCTATCTTTTCTTACAAATATCTTTCTTACGAATATCTTTTCGTACGCATATCTTTTTACAAATATTTTTCTTACGAATATCTTTTCTTACAAATATCTTTTCTTACGAATATCTTTTCTTACAAATATCTTTTCTTACGAATATCTTTTCTTACGAATATCTTTTTTACAAATATCTTTTCTTACGAATATCTTTTCTTACAAATATCTTTTCTTACGAATGTCTTTTCTTACAAATATCTTTTCTTGCGAATATCTTTTCTTACGAATGTCTTTTCTTACAAATATCTTTTCTTACAAATATCTTTTCTTACAAATATCTTTTCTTACGAATATCTTTTCTTACGAATATATTTTCTTTCAAATATCTTTTCTTACGAATATCTTTTCTTTCAAATATCTTTTCTTACAAATATATTTTCTTTAAAATATCTTTTCTTACGAATATCTTTTCTTTAAAATATCTTTTCTTATGAATATCTTTTCTTATGAATATCTTTTCTTATGAATATCTTTTCTTTCAAATATCTTTTCTTACGAATATCTTTTCTTTCAAATATCTTTACTTATGAATATCTTTTCTTTCAAATATCTTTACTTATGAATATCTTTTCTTACAAATATATTTTCTTACGAATATCATTTCTTACAAATATCTTTTCTTACGAATATCTTTTCTTTCAAATATCTTTTCTTTCAAATATCTTTTCTTACGAATATCTTTTCTTTCAAATATCTTTTCTTACGAATATCTTTTCTTTCAAATATCTTTACTTATGAATATCTTTTCTTACAAATATATTTTCTTACGAATATCTTTTCTTACAAATATCTTTTCTTACGAATATCTTTTCTTTCAAATAGAACCTTCTGTGTAGGAAAAAGTATCAAATCTTATATAAAAATATAAATACTTCGTAATCTGGCAACGTCAAATACGTGGCTGATAAAAGAAAGCAGGATTGATATTTCGATATAAAACGGGATTCCAGATCTCTTAAACAATTGATTGATTTGTACCCCCCAAGGGGACTGAGGCTGAACTGTTTGCGCGGAGGACCAGATACTCGGAGCCTATGGGTAAGTTTTCCACCATCTCTTGCAGGCGGAAATTCACGCAATTGAAACGTCCAGTTTAACCTCGATAGGAAATGACGGAAGCAGGCGATTGTAATCCTATCCGATAGCTAGGCTGTACTAAGCTCCCATGTCACCAGTGGTAAACAGTGGTGTGGAAATGCTTCGGCAAACTCAATGACCTGAACAGGAGGAATAGAGTTACTTTGTTTCGGGTGCTAGGACGTGTAGGCGTGTCAAAAAATGAGATGACCAACACCCTTGCGAGGAAAGGTGCTGCATCTCCTTTTTTGGACCTGAACCCTTCTATTGAAATAAGGGACCAGTCAATTCGGGAAGAGCTTAGAACTGAGGAAGAAGTAAAGAGACTACAGCTCTGGAAAATCCTCCCAGGATTGACGTAAGCTAAGACCTGCCTCGATAGTTATAACCAGGAAAAATCTGAAGCATGCATCAGTTTAAATAAAAAATAGGCTTCTATGGTGACAGGTTTTCTCACGGGGCATTCTAGGCTCAGAGGCACCTGCTAGGTCTAAACATGATAGTAAACTGCAGATTCTATGGGGAAATGGAGGAGACTACAGTACACCGCCTAACAGACTGCGATCCTATCATCCAGAGAATATTGCAAAATATACCCTCCCTAGAATCTTCCCAGATCCTGAGATTCCTCCTTCGGCATAAAGATTATTTTTATCATATCGGTCAGAAACGATTTCCACCTAAAATGGTTTTTGCAACTTTAATTAAAATTGAATGTCTATATATAAAAAAAAAAAAATCAATTATACGAATTAAACGTTTTATTTCCTGTATTTATATTTTTAATACGGGTATTTTTTGTAAATTTGATTTGACAAAAAGGATACACAACGAATACAATAGCATTATCAGAGGAATGAAGCTTCTACTTACTGTAAATAAAGTTGGAAGTAGTTAGTTTTTATTACTTAAACTGGCCTTGTAGAGGTAACCATATAATATTCTTTAATAGATGCCGACTCCGTCTATTTTCGTGGTTTTATAGTTGATATTTATTTATATATATATATATATTTTTTTTTGGTTCATCTTATCTACCGCTTTGTTAAAAAAATTATAAAGGATAAATTGGTTTTATTAGTACAATTCTTATTAGTATGTTATTTTACTGGTAAAAAAGTAAGTATTACGATCGTGTGAAATTATCAAAATTAGGTTTTCATTGGAAATACATGTTTTGCGCTCCCCAAAATAAGAAAAAAATGTTTCCATAAGTTTCCAGCGAATGATCTGTGTGTGTGTGTCTCTGACGTGTGAATGACGAAAATATCACACAAACGTAAAATCACTCGTTACTGAATTTTTTTTTTTTACGTTCTCATACTCCTAGTAAGAGGAAGTATTGTAATCGTGTCAAATTTTTCGATATCGAGTTTTCAACGGAAATATCCGTTTTGAGGTCCCCTGAGTCCAAAAAAAGTGGTTTTTAACTAATGATGTGTGTGTGTGTATGTGAGTATGTGAACAGCATAGCTCAAAAATGAAAAACCGTAGAAAGTTTAAACTTGATATTCCGTTTAGTTATCATCATGGGATCTGACAGTACGTTATCTGTCAAAAATTCCTCCACCGGAAGTACCACTTTACTAGTTGGATTTTTTTTACTTTTTTGCGATTTTCTCAAAAATGGTTGCGACGGATTTTCTTTAAACTTGGTATATATCAACTACACATACAAAGATCTACAACTTTTATTTAAAACATTTCTCCGGAAAAAATGCATTTAAGGGCACTTTTGGGGGTGGGGTGGGATTAGGTTTTCATCTAAAGGCTACTTTCAGTTATAGACATTCTACTATCGTTAAATAATGTTAATTAGAATTGAAATGTTGTTGAAATTCCAATTTGAAAAAAATCGGAACCGGAAGTGCGTTTATTTTTACCACTTTACTAAATGATTTATTCTCTTTTTCACAATTTTCTCAAAACTAGCTCCGACGATTTTTTTTGAAACTTCGTATATAAACTAAACATGCAATGATCTACAACTTTTATTTAAAACATTTCTCTGGGATAGTTCATTTAAGGGCACTTTTGAGGGAAGGGTGGGGTTATGTTTTTCTCTAAAGTGCTATCATAGTTGATTATACAATTCTATCATCGAAACAAAATAATTAGAAGTAAATAGATGGCAAAAATTCCGAGTTTCAAAGAAATTTAGTAAACCGGAAGGGCGCTTTTACTGAACAGTTTTTTTTCAGTTTTCGACGAATTTCGTTAAATTTGGTCAACATAAACTATAAAATTTATCAATTACAATTTTGAGAACTGGAGTAAGAGAAAGTTGTGTGAGCGTTTCACACCAGATTTTTTTTTTGTTTTTTGTTTTTGCAATTTTCTTGAAAAAGGCTGGTAACAATTTTCTTTAAAACATCGTTTACTGTCGTCTAGGGTCTTCGTAAACAATTGCAATTTTATTTTGAAACAATTTTCCTGGGAAAATTGAATGTTTTCAGGGAACAGTAGCGTTAAAGCTTTCTCTAACGTACCACCTCAATATAATTTGTGATGTTGCTAATCACCCACAAAATATCACTATACATAAGAAGCATTGCTAGAATTCCAAATTTGAAGAAAATGCATTCAAAGGAAGAGCAACTTTGAAGAATAGGTTTTTGAGGTTTTTTTTTTTGGGGGGGGGGTATTTTCATGAAAACGACAATAAAGATTTCCTATAAATTTGGAATACTTACTGCTAAGGTATAGACCTATCACTTTTATTGGCATTATTTGTAATTGTAATTGTTTTTTATAACAAGTTCTCTGGAATGTTGTGACGTTAAATTTCAAATTTTGTGTTCGTACAATTTTATTTGGCACAATCTTATGGATTGTAGTGTAATCACTCCTACTAACTGTCTGGAAGGAAAGAAAATTAGCTCAATGGTAGCTGGCTAGTTTTAAGGACGTGGAAGTCCAACAGTGCTGCCCTTAGTTTAACTTAGCATCAATCCTTAAAAAAAAATCTGGTGTGAAACACTCACACAACTTTCTCTTACTCCAGTACTCAAAATTATAATTGACAAATTTTATAGTTAGTGTACCAAATTTAATGAAATTCGTCGAAAAGTGAAAACACTGTCCAGTAAAACTGTCCGGTTTACTAATTTCCTTGAAACTCGGAATTGGGGTCATATATTAATTTCTAGTTATTTCAATTTGGATGACAGAATTGTATAATCAACTGTGATAGCATTTAAAGAAAAACATAACCCCCCTCCCCCAAAAGTCCCCTTAAATGAATTTATCAGGGGAAAAGTTTCAAATAAAAGTTGTAGCTCTTTATATGTATAGTTAACAAAACTGGTTTAAAGAAAATCGTTGGAGCCATTTTCGAGAAAATACCAGAAACTGAAAATTATATTTCAGTAAAAACGCACTTCCGTTATCTATTTTTTTTCAAACTCGGAATTTCAACAACACATTTAATTCTAATTAACATTATTTAGATGACAGAATTGTCTAATATACTGAAACAGCAGTTAAGATGAAACCTAACCCCACCCCTCCCCCAGAAGTGCCCTTAAATGAATTTTCCTGGAGAAATGTTTCAAATAAAAGTTGTAGCTCTTTGTATGTGTAGTTGATATAGCAAGTTTAAAGAAAATCTTCGGAGCCATTTTTGAGAAAATTGCAAAAACGTAAAAAAAACAACTAGTAAAGTGGTACTTCCGGTTGAGGAATATTGACACATAACGCACCGTCAGATCCCATGGTGATACCTAAACGTAATATCAAGTTTGAACTTTCTACGATTTTTTCGTTTTGAGCTATGCTGTTCACATACATATCACACACACAGACACACACACACAACAGACCATTCGCTAAAAACCACTTTTTTGGACTCAGGGGACCTCAAACGGATTTTCCGGTGAAAACTCGATATCGAAAATTTGACACGATTACAATACTTCCTCTTACTAGGAGTAAGAGAAAGTAAAAACATATATATAATAAAGGAAGTCAATGGAAAAACAAATTTTTATTTAAAAAAAATCCGTAAATACTTATCAAAGATTGGAAGTCCCTGCTGTATATCGACTTAATCCCGATTATAATATAAAACTGAATTATCATCAGAACAATATTTGATTGATCTGAAACTGTATAAATTTTAAGTTCTACCATAAATATAAAAATATAAAAAAACAACAATCATCTAAATAAAATAATTGAAATGTAATTGGTGTTGTAATGTCATATCAATGTCAAGCAATGTCAAGTGGCTCCAGCCAGCCGCTATCTTCACAAAAGATAACAAGAAGAAAGGATAATTTCTAACTAGTGGCCCCAGCCAGCCGCTGTCTTCAAGACAAGAGCCGCGCCAAACAAAAGCCTTTTCAAAACAAGGGTCAATACACACGGTCAAAGACAAGCACCGCTTAAAGGATCATTATTGTACAGAAGACACCTGGCCGATATTCCTTCATACAAGGGCCAACAAACACTCAAGGCTACCAGTCTTTGAAAATCACCGATGGGCGACCATCTGTCGCCAAATCTGGTCACTGACCTAAATCACACTGGTCACAGACCTTACCAAGGTCGGCACACTGCGAGAGATGTCTTAGTGTGAGTACTACTTACACGCCTGTCAATGTGTGAGTAATACTAATATAAACTTCGCCCCACTGGAGGAGGGGATCATTATACCATTATAGTTTCAACGAGCATTACAGCTTCAACGATCAGTACATCAGCAGTTTCGCGAGCGCGTCCCTATACAAGATTTAACTTATAATTATTATCATTCAATCAAACATTTCATAGTTTTGCATCTTAGTTTTATCTACTTAAATCGTTTTAAATTATTTGTAGTTTTATCTCTTTAAATTATTTATTTATTTCTATCATTCATATTAATTGTAGTTACCAATTGACACATTTAAATTATTGTTAAAATATAGTCTATTTTTGTAAATTCAGTGTTCGTATTTTAAGTAATAACTCTCTAAAAATCTCTAAACTAACTTCCGCCTATTCTTCATATCAAGTCCCTCTTCAAGACATCTGAACTCCATTACCCATGGAATCCGATGACTGATTCCAATACAGTGTAAAAGGGATTGTAAGTGTATATGTTTAATAGAGAAGTATTAGTAATAAACAAGAGAGTACCACTGTTTTTAAAATAAATATACAATCAGCAAATTGAATATGTGGATGGATTCCTGGATAAAATACCAGAAATCAGCAAATTGTTTACTTTACAATATCATAATTATATCTTAATAAATCAGATGTATATCTAGAATAAATGCAAATCTCTATCACAGGCACAGAGTTTGAGAGAGCGATTCCTGAAGCAAGCGTTCTGACTTTGAAAGCAGAATGCAGACTGTCCGAAAGCATGCCTTCTCTTAAAAAACAGTTGGCCAAGTCGCATTGTATTAATTTAACGGATTTTTTGTGCCTTTGTTTCCCTAATAGCAATGACCTAGATCGTAGTATAATACCTGGCTCTATCCCCATCACTAAATACACTATTTGAACTATCTAATTTTCACAAAATTATTTTCCAAAACTATTTATTTTTGCATTTCTTCTTCCACTATATTATCAACATAACTAAAAATCATCAGAGATATTTTCCATGATGGAGGGTACTGGCCTGTCGGGGACGGGAGCCTGGTTTCAGGAGCTGGATAAAGAGAGTTCGGTGGCCTTGGGTGGCTTGGCCACTGTTTTTCAGTCTGAGGTGGTGGGCATCATTGAATGCTGCCACCTGGTGGGGGAGTGGCAGGGAGAGTTCAAGGAAGTGCGGATTTTCTCGGATAGCCAAGCCGCACTAAGGGCTTTGAGTAAGCCTTGGTGGAGTTCGAAATTAGTGGGAGAATGTCGGAGGAAGCTCAACGCTTTGGCTCGGAGGGGTAAGGTGCATCTCTATTGGATACCCGGACATGCGGGAATAGAGAGCAATGAGAGGGCGGATCGGCTGGCCAGGGAGGGATCATCATTACCATTCTGTGGTCCTGAACCAGCCCCGGCCGTTACAAAGACGTTTCGCGACAAACAGATTAGACTTTGGGAGACGAGTGCTTTGGAGAAAGGCTGGGGGGACACGCAGGGGTGCCTCCAAACTAAAAGATTTATAAAGGCAGGTAAGCAGAGAATTTCGGAGTATCTCCTGTCTTTCAGTAGGACGGGTTTGAGGACCTTGGTAGGAATAGTGACTGGACACACTTGGGTGTCCATCCACTTGTTTAACATAGGAAAGACGCGGAGTCCCATTTGTCAGAACTGTGATGACGGAGTTAGGGAAACGGTGTATCACTACTTATGTCAGTGTCCCCGTTTCGCTGGAACTAGGTTTCGTATATTTGGGAGGACACCACTCTCGCAGGATTGTCTGGGCGAGTTGGAGTATAGGGATATCTTGAGATATTGTAGATTAACCGGCAAGTTACCGGGGGAGACTAATTAAGGGGTTACGGGGGGTACCGGGGGGATAAGAGCCATATAGGCTTAGGTCCCGCGCCTTTGGGCACCCGTTTCCGATAATAATGATAATAATAATTTTCCATGATAGTCCTGCTTTTTTTTTTCTTTTTTGTGGTCATCGACCGGTTTCAGGCGTTCGCCCATCATCAGGACGCCTTTTGTCAAACAGTGTGATAACACAGACTTGCACAAGAGCACAAATTCAATTTATACACTCGGTCGATGACCACAAAAAGAAGAAGTAGGCTATCATGGAAAATATCTCTAATGCTTTCCAGCTCTATGGAACAATAACTAAAAATAATTACACCAACTTAACGTATAATTTAACCAAAGCTATAAATATTTTTTGCAAAAATTACACCTTATATTAGGAATTATAAAAATTATTAAGTAATACCTATTATATCAAGATCAATAACTAAGATTGTAAAACACACTTGTTGAAGGTAGTTATTTTGTTGGCTTAAAGATTTGCACGACTTTCTATATAAATTTTCTACCGTCATCAACAAATCCATAATATATTATGAGTAATCAAGGTTTCAAAGTTCTTTATATAGATTTTTTTTTTTTTTTTTGTATGAATAATTTCAATCATATTGTATGTATGTATATATATTTTTAAATATTAAATACATTTTTCTGATTTTATTTTTAATACATGACGTAAAACAATTACCTTTTGTTATTGACAGAAATATTTGAATACATTGTTTGTAAAACAAAACAAAAAAATTTATTTATTGTTTTAACTATATTTATTTATTACTTCAAATTGTACAACATCCAAATAAAAATACATTAAAACTGGAGAGCATGAAACAGAATTATCAAATTAAAATTGTAGACATTTTTATAGAAGCATTTTGATATAATTGTTTACTTAGAAAAAATGTTTTTAGCAAAGTGTGCGTGTGTGTGTGTGTGTGTGTAACGAATTAAGTTTAAAGAGAAAATGATTTTAACCGTTTTCGAAAAAAAAATCCAAAAAACAAACTTGAAGACCCATTCTTAAATTTGGCACTTTCGGTCAACCGATTTTCGACAAATTTGGAATTCTAGTAATACTTGTAATGTATCAACAAACACTCAAAATACCACCTGGCTACAGTCCTTTGATAACCGCCATCATCTGTTGCCACACTGGTCACCCACCTATTCAAGACCTAGGTTCAACACACGGCAAGAGATGTTTTAGCGTGACCCGTAATTACACACTTGTCAATGTGTGAGTGATGCTAATATAAACGTCTGTCCACAGGAGGAGGGGATGAGTATACTTCAGTATTTTATCAGCGTTTCATCAGGATTCTACCAGTCATATAGCAAGTGAAATTTGTACTTTAGAGGCAATCTTAATGCTACAGTTCATCCAAATAAAACCCCAAAAGTCAAATTTCTCAAGAAAATATATCAAATAGAAGTAAGTATGTAAGAAGTAATTACCTGACTATTTGTTCAGACAGGCTTGACCTCCAACTATCATATTTCAAAATAAAAGTGATAAGCATTTATATGTGTAGATAGTATACAAAATTTGTAAGAAAATCACTTCTTTTTTTTAAGGTATTCTACGTTACGTAGTTCCTCTCGACTCAAGCTGGTTTCTTCATTTGTCTCTGTCATGAGCATCCGATTCTGTTAGACCGTATCCGATCATAGCCTCTTTAACACCTTCTTCCCACCTTGTTCTGGGTCTCCCTCTTTTCCTCCTTCCTTCCTATTTCCCAATCAAACACTGCCTACGGTATTTGGTCATCATCCATCCTAAGTAAGTGTCCAAACCATTTCAGTTGTTTTAATTCTATTGTCTGGAAGATATTGTCATTTAGCTGTAGCTCATTTCTGATATCCACGTTCCTTAATCTATCTTTTCTGGATTTCCCTGCCGATCTTCTCTAGTAGTCCATTTCGGTGGCTAACAATCTTCTTCTTTCATGTTTATTAAGGGTCCAGGTTTCTGCACCCTACAGAACTATACTTTCAAAAACGGTGCTGTATATAAGACGCTAAGTGCTCATTGAAATATTTTTACTCCAGAGCAACGTATTGAGCAATCCTATTACTCTTTTCCCTTCCCTTATTCTTCTGTGCAACTCTAATTTCGAACCACCTCCATTTTCGACTATGTATCCCAGATACTTGAAGCTGCGTGTTATCTTTTGTTGATCACGGCCGAGCTCTATCTTGTCCTGGGCTTCAGTGAGATGTTCAGTTTTGCTGAAAGAAAATCATTGAAGCTATTTTTGAATAAATTGCAAGAAATTGGAAAAACCTTTAGTCAAGTCACTTCCGGTTGATGAATTTTGACTAAAACCTTCGTGTTAGGTGCGATGGACCCGTTAGGAGTATCTGTTGCATACTTGGGGAATAGCGACCCCACGGGTTAGAGCAAATAACTCCGTGCACCTCGTCAGAACAGTTCAGAATACACTAAAACTACATACACTTAACCTTCCTACACAGTACACAAACCACGGTCTCCGTCCCTAGTTAATTGGCGATAGTGATGTTTTCATGATAGCTTCCAGATCTCCAAGGGGTTAACGTAGGCAGATCTTGATCTCCACTCCTTTACGATGATGAATTGATTAACTTATGGTACAGGGTGATGCGTTACACTTTACATGACATATTGAGTGACGTTGTTGACAGGCGGCTGATATAGCAGAAGGTTGCCTTATGGATTTTTGCTGCAGACAAGACATGCCGCCGGCAATCCATTACAATAGTACTGGAAGTGATCACATTATAATCAAGGAGGCAGCGCCAATTAGAACTGAATAAACCTGCAAGGGGTATCTGTTATAATGAAGTTACTTGAGAAGTAACGTCCCCACGGGTTATCACAGCTCAGAAAGAATAGTACACAATACACTTAAAAGTATATACACTCTATCCTTTACAGACAAGGACAAACACAGTACACAAATTAGGGTCTCCGTCCCTAGGGATTAGCTCAGTGGTAGCGCGCTGGACTAACAACGCGGCACAAGGTGGGATTGGTGGATTCAGAGCCCTTGTGTAAACTGTGTCAGAAGGAGGAGGAGACGGCCTCTCACCTGCTGTTTGAGTGCGTTGCAATCGGCAGATTGCGGTACGAGATCTTTGGCACTCTGAAACCTGAGGAAATCGCACTTCAAAAAGAACTGATAGGGAAGGTCCTGGACCTCCTGGCTTTCTCTACTAGGTACTGAGGGGTTAGCACAATAAGCCTTAAAGGGAGGCTGCAGTGCTTGGGATCGAGTTCCCCCCCCCCCCCAATGCATCATTCTAATTCTAATTCTAACAACGCGGAGGTCCTGAATTCAAATCCAGCATGCTGCCCTTAGATTTTCATCTTCCTAGAAGTCTCTACAGCTCACTGGCCCGGTGATGGGCAGTGTTGCCGTTAAGGAGAGGACACTGTCTGGATCCCTACAGTTCGTGTTTCCAGCGAACTTGTTTTTCGAATTTGTATATTTTGTTCATACATAACACACACACAAAACATGTAAATAAACCATTCGTTAAAAACATCGTTTTTTTTTTGTAACATGTATTACCGATAAAAATTCAGTTTCGAAATTTTGACACCATAAACAGGAAGGAGTAAAGAAAGTAATTAGTATGACTATCAAATAAAACAGATAGCAACAAAATCTACACAAGTACACGATCCGCAGAAGTTTAAAGTGTTCAACATAGAAATTACTACCGCTGGACACGTTATCACATGTCGTCACTCGCCTCTCTATCCCTCATTAATAAATAATCATGGACATATTTTGTAAGTTAAAAAGTAATCTGTCTCTTATTTTTTATAACAGCCATCATCATTATCATTATCAGCTGGTTTTTTACAATAACCGCCTCCTCTAACCACGACATCTGATCGGCGTAGATGACGTATTCCTACTTAAAAAAGAAATTGACATTACTTTACTTATACTTACATTTTTTTCAGCAGCTAACAATATCAATTCTTTCAAATATTTATGATAAAGAATATCTATCTATCAATACATTTCTTTTAGCGTTTCAATAGCAAAATAAGAAAGAGTTGGGGGGGGGAGTTATTTTTTTTTTACAACCTACGCCATTCTTCAATAATATCTAGCTTAAATTTATTCCAACATCATTGCTATAGTTATAAAATAAATCATTTAATAAGTATATTGAAAGGACACCACTGTGATAAAGGAAACGCAGGCGCTAAAGATAATCTTATTAAATATTCATACCTCCCACTTTTTAATTATCTATAATCTATACTGGTTATCCCACACAATTGCAATTATAATAAATTAATTTTATTTATTTCTATTTTTGTATAATAAAAAAAATAATGAAACAGATTTCCTCTGAATAATAAATTTTCTTATTAAGAAAACAATAACATCGTCTGTCTGTCTATCAGTTTCATATTTTTGAGCTAATTTATATATTTTCTTTAGCTTATATATATCTATTTCTAAGACTGATTTGGTGAACATCTCTCAGAAGACTCTAGACCATTTGTCTCAGATATAATAAAAGTAGTAGCTAATAGAAAGTAGTATTTCTGCTAAGAAAAACAGATTAGCTCAGTGGTAGCGCGCTGGGCTAGCAGCACGGAGGTCGCGGGTTCGAATCCAGCGGTGCTGCCCTTAAATTTTCTCTTCCTATGAGCTTCTTACAGTACAGTGTCTGGTGATGGACAGCTTTGTCTGTAACGAGAGAACACTGTTCGGAGGCCGACAGTGTATTGAGAAGGCTCCGAGTATAGAGCTTACGGTCCCTCCCTGCAGTCAAATAAAAAAAAATAGTATTTCTGCTTTATGTTCTACTCATATAACTGATAGATTTTGTTAAGCTATTGTGTGTTTCTAATTAGATAATAATGACGGAAGAAACTAAGTCACCTTTAAAAAAAACTGCTATGATATCTCTTGTTACTGCTAAGAAATCAGGTAATCGGGCTACATGTGGCGAGGCTGTGTAGTGAAGAAATCACGAGGAAAATTATGGAGGGAATTGTACAAGGTTCCAGGCGTGTAGGCAGACCAAGGCTGCGATGGCAAGATTGTGTGCTGGCGGGAGATGCACTGGCAATGCTTAGATTCCACAACTGGAGGGCGGCTGTGCAGGAGTGTGGCGATCCCGTCTTGAGGACGCCAAGACTCTTCATGAGTTGTAGCGCCATTGAAAAAAAGGAAGAAGAAGGAAGTCCAGACTTTATAGAAAAGGTTTTTAAGTATTTTGGACTTTTTTCGAAAACGGCTGCAACGATTATTTTTTATTTAAACTTAAAATGCTTACTGCTTATATGAAAATGTATCACATTTATTTTTAACATTCCTACCCCTCCAAAATAAAGATTTTAGAGGAGTTATGGAGGTGTCCATTCAGATGTATGTGCATCATCCCTACCAGCTTTCTTCATGGCTAGCCCTTTTAAACGATTCCTTTTTTTTTTCCTTATGTCACCGCGTTTTCTTGGATACCATCCGATACGCTCCCTTGCAGCCCAATATAAATTTGCCTAGCGTTTCCACCGGCTGTCGTCTGTGTGATTTTCTCTTACATCCTCAAGGGAAGGACACGTGTCTAAGTGAGATGCCGTCATTTCCTGTCCGGTATCACAGAGGGGGCATCTTGAGTCCCTCGCGATTCCTATTCGTCGGAGGTGCTTTTTTAGATAGCCGTGTCCAGTTGTCATCTTAAAACATGCGACTGAGACACAGCGTGGTGCAGAGGCGGGTATCATGCCGTCATGATGTTATAGGGTTTCCCATTGGCGTCTTTGTGCTTTCCTCTCCAAATCCATTTTTGTTTTTTTCCAACAAGGAGCTCCGAATCAGTCTCGTTTTGAACCACTGTATGGGATAGGCAATTCTGGTTGTTCCATTTCTGCACCCTGCTTAGCCAATCTGTCCGCTCGCTCATTGCCTTCGATTCCAACATGAGCAAAGGTATCCATTGGAGGGCAAGTTTACGTCCATGTCTTAGGAGTCCATCAATTGTAGTACGGCAATCTATCACACTTCTAGAGGCTGTTGTGTTATTAGATGTGATGGCCATAATTGCAGCTTGGGAATCCACTAAAATGACCGTCTCTTTTTCTGACAGCTCCCGCAGTGCCATCAACACGGCAAGCACTTCACCATCAAAGTTTATGGCTACTCTTTCTACAGGTGTGTAGCACTGAAAACGGATGCTGTAAACACCGGCACCAGCATTTGAATTTGCTGCACTTGCCGAACCATCCGTATATACATGTAAGTGGTATGGTGTGGGAAATCTGATGGCGATGGTTTCAAGTGCCACTGAAACGATTCTAAACGTCGCAATTAAAAAAAGAATTGTTTTTTTTTTTTAAATTGTATTAATTAGAGTCTAATTGTTGTTTCACACCAATTTTTGTTCCAATGTCTCCGAAAACAGCAAATCGTAATTTTTTTGGGGGGGACATTTTGTTTGCAGATTATAATAGAAAATGAGTGGTGAAGGACATTTGGTTACATAATTTGAATAAAGGATTATTGATATAATTGCTTTAATAAGTAAAAATTTGTTTAGCTAACCTATTAGTGTAAGTTATTAAATTATTAGCAAGCTAAAAGAAAATTCGAAATAACTTGGATCAAAATAGGAGAAAACCTTATCGTTCTTACTGACGTTTTTTTTATTTTTAATATTTTTATTTAACACTGGTTTCCTCTTTCCTTTTAATTTCTCCACCGTCTGTAAGTACATATCTCTAGTTTTTATATCTAATCGCGGTCTGATGGCGGTCGGTCAATGTTTGTGGTTCATTCATCTCATACACCATCACGTTCAGTTCCGCTAAAATATTTTTATGTTTTTTTATTATCGTTTATTAAACTTTACTATATACGCTGGAATTATATATTTATTTTGTTAATTAAAAAAAAAAAAAAAAATACATTGAATTCATATCTTTGCTGATATTCTTCTCGAATATCCTTGAATTGCTAGCCAATACCGGACGCTTATAATATAGGCTTATCAATTCTTATAATAGACTAGAAAGAATAATAATAATGATATAATTATTTTTTTTTTTTGTTTTTGTTTATTTATTAAGACGTTTACACCAGCACTATTGTGCCATAAGTAAATATGTATACAAAGACAAAAATAAAATAAAATACAATCCGAGTGGAGAAACTACCCAGGGGTTAGCACTCCTAATCAATAATTCACTCACTGTCACTAGCACTGGCACTAGAGAGAGAGTGTCTTGAGGTTACTGGCGTTCAAGCCGTCTAGGAGGTTTATCTGGTAGTGTACGGGATGAAAGTCGACGGGCTAGAGGGTTAGAATGTGAAGATAGGGTGCTGTGAAATATTTTATATCTGAGTTTTATTATTTCTGGTAGGAAAGGGATATTAAGGTCGTTATGGATTTTATTCGATTGGAGACATAAAAAGGAACATTGGACTATTGTTTGCAGGATTTTGAATTGTAAGGATTCGGATAAGATGGAGGTTGGACCCATAATTCGACGCCGTATGTCCAAATTGGTTTAATAAATGATGTGGTATAGTAGACGTTACGTTTTCTGTAGTAGATCTGTTGTTCTAAGATTCGTTTTAGTTGTCTGTACCGTGTGTTCATTTTTTTATCTTTTCAGTTGTGTGTGAGGGTTCCAAGTGAATCTTTTATCGATGTACATCCCAAGGTAGCGGACAACATCACAGGTTGGCAAAGGAATTTGATTGTAGCATATTGGGAGGATGGGAAGTAATTCTACGTAAGGTGAAGGTGACATTGAGGCACTTGTTTTCATTGAGTATAATCTTCCATTTTTTTGAACCAGTTCTCCAAAAGTAGTGGAGATGGTTCTGCATATTTCTATAGTTTTCAATTTAATTCATAATTAAATATCTCATTTAATTTCTATAAATAGTATGAAATTTTTAATTAATTATCGGTTATAGATCATTAGAGAGCCTTGTTAAGGTTGCAATGGTGCTCCCAATGACGTCATAAAAAAAAAATCACTAAAATACACACACACGTAAACATCTCATCTTTATACTAAAACTATAAATATAGTTACTGAAATAATAATTAATTATTAACGCCAGCTGTTAAAAAGTTCTATGTAAACAGTTAATTATATCGCCCAAGTTTATATATATATATGTATATATTTAGTTATTTGTCAACTAATTTCCTTAACACAAATATATATTTATTTTTTACTATATTATCCTCAATTTAATTGTGTTAATTTACTTGTAATACAAAGAAATTTAAATGATCTGTATAAAGTGTACAAATTAAACGTTTTTTTTTTTTTTTTTTGGCTATTTAAAAACTTATTCGCCTCTATAGTACATTAAGTTTAATTAATCGCTGCACTTTTTTTAACTCCTTTATTTTTAACTAGAAACTCGATATATTCATATCGTCGGTATTTTGTTTTCTTTAACGGTTTGAATAATTGGTTCATCGATAACTACTCTATAATATCGTCTTCAAAAAATCATAAAACAATAAAAAAAACAATGAAACAAAGAATCAGAGAATGGATCTTGATAAATAACTAATTATATAAGAAAGGTGAGATGTTAACAAAAAAAAAAAAAACTAGGTCATTCAAGAAATCTACCTTTCTAGTGTAAAATTACCGCCTGGCAAAGAGCCATCTGTTAGTAGAATTAAAAATAAATAAATAAAAATAAATAAAAAAAAGTAGAATAGATTTGAAAGGAGGCTTTCAAAGAAGTAACTAATTTGATAAAAATTGAGCGCATATGGAAAGCGATAGGATCTGATTTTTTTTTTTAAAAAGTCCATGACTTTGGCCTCAGCCATAATGATGATCTGTATAGAAAGGACAATTATTCTTGGTTTTGGCAGCCTAGTATATCTTATTAGTATCAGATATCTGGCCCATAGTAAAGATGGGTAATAACTGTTGGGTAAATATCCAAAACTACTTTGTCAGAACAGGTTAGTGTGGACGGAAGTTTGGGTGATCCAGTATAACCGCTTAACTTCACTTTAAAATTCACTTTAATGTACAGCTGGTAGGAATAATCACGGCGAATACAGAAATGCATCAAAAAGTAATCGGACTTTGAACCCGTTTTTTTTTTTTTTGTTTTTGCAATAACTAACAAACTTTAATGGAACAAGAATATAATTTGAAAATATTTTGTGTTCATGAGTTATTTACTTACTAATCTTAGTTGTTTGTTTAAAGACTTCATTTTTTTAAAAATAAATTTTAAAAAACGTGTTTTGTTAATAGTGTAACACTATTGTCAAGCTACTGTTAATAAAGAAGGCGGCTTTGTAAATTAAATAACACTTTATTTAAGCGTGTGAAATATGTCCCATGAAATTACACAATCTATCAACAACAATATATCTGTTCATATGCACAATTAAAATAATATAACAAAAGTAACAAAACCATAGTTACCACAACTCTCCCCCCCTTCACGAGGCCCTGGCCTGTGCGTCCCATCGATGAGGCTTCAGCCTGTTGTAGTAGACTATAAGTGGTTTTCTCCTCCTCCTACAATCAGTGATCATATACGTCACCTCGGAGAGTTGCTGCGCTATTTTGTACGGCCCTTCCCAGGGTCGATGGAACTTGGTGCTAAGGCCTCTTCTAATTCTTGGGGTCCAAAGCATTACTTGATCTCCTATCTCGAAGCGAGGACCCCGACAGCTGCGGTCATAATAATCCTTCTGCCGTTCCTGCTTGCGGCCCTGCTCTTATCGCAGGTACTGGTAAGCCGCCTCCATTTGGGCACTTCGTCTTTGGACGTACTCGTGAACGTGGCGTCTTCCTCCCCGCGCCCATACACGAGGTCTAACGGGAGGCTTATCTCTCTACAAATAAGGCGTAATACGGGGTCAGCCGCGTCGTCTCTTGCCGGCTAGAGCGGTACGCCATCATTACGTAGGGTAGGTGGCGGTCCCAGTCGTTCTGCTGCTGGCTTACATAGTGGCTCAGCATTTGGCAAAGAGTACGGTTGAACCGTTCCACAAGTCCGTCAGACTGGGGGTGGTAAGGGGTGGTCCTTGTCTTTTTGATGTCCAGTCTTTTTGCCAGGTCCTGAAATAGGTTTGATTCGAATTGCCGCCCCTGGTCAGTATGGATCTCATAGGGGGCTCCATAGCGAGCGATGAATTCATCCAGAAGTCTTCCTGCCACTGTCGTGGCCTCGGCGTTTGGCAGCGCGTACGCTTCTACCCAGCGCGCAAAGTAGTCTGCTACTACTAATATGTACCGGTTTCCCCGCTTGCTCCGAGGGAGTGGTCCTAGTAGGTCCAAGGCGATAGGTTGAAACGGGAACCCTGCCGCCGTACTCTGTAAGGGGGCACGTGCCCGCTGCCCTTTTTTAGCTTCGCAATCAGCGCATGCATTTATAAAATTTTCTACCTCCTGCGTATGCCCGGGCCAGTAGTACCTGTCCCGCACCTTCTTCAGCGTTTTCGCTATTCCAAGATGTGCTCCTGTGGCCTACGCGTGGATTTTTGTCAGTATCTCTCTTCTAAGACTACCAGCTGGTATCTAGTAGGCATGCTCCTCTCGTCCCACCTCCTATGCAGTACTTCATCTTTCATTTCCAGGCGAGCCCACTGCGTCCATAGACTTATAAGCGCAGGGTCACCGCTCTTTACTTCCTTAAACGGAGCTCTGGCCCCGTTTCTTTTCCATCGCAGGACTGAAGACAAGATAGAATCTTCCATTTGCTTCCCCTTGAGGTCTTCGGCACTCTGGATTATAAGGTTGACGGACTCCAATTTGCCGTTCCCTGTATGTTTTTTCGGAGGTTACTCTTGCCCATCCTCTATTTCCGGCTCACTGCCGCACTGCCTGCAAGCTCGCGATAACCCATCCGCGTTCTTATGCAATTTTCCAGGGCGGTGAATCACTTCAAAATCGTACGATGCCAGTTGTTCTAGCCATCTCGCTAGCTGCCCTTCTGGTTCCTTAAAAGAATGGAGCCATTTTAAGGAACTATGGTCCGTCCTTACCTTGAATGGCTGGCCATACAAGTAGCACCGGAACTGGCGGACTGCATACACTAGCGCTAGCATTTCTTTTCGGGTCGTACAGTAGCGGCGCTCGGTTTTCGTTAACGCTCGCCCGGCATAGCAGATAACTTTTTCTTCTCCCTCTTGGATCTGGCTAAGAACAGCGCCAACACCACATCGCTAGCATCACAGTCTACGTAGAACGGCCCCTCGGCCTAGGGTAGTGCCAAAACAGGCGCAGTCAGTAGTGCTTGTTTCAACTGTTCAAGGCAAGCCTGTAGCTCCGGTCCAAAACAAAATTTATTTTGCCGCTCTGCCGCTTTATATAGCGGATCCGCCATTTCTACAAAGCCTTTTATAAATCGCCGGTAATACGCTGCGAAGCCCAGAAAAGATCGTAACTCTTGCCTGTTAACTGGAACCGGCCAATCTCTAACCGCCTGAAAAAAATAGGCATTACATTACTTTATATAAATTTGTAATAATAACCAACATAATTGCTTCATCATTAAAAATTAAAATTAATAGAAAGAAAAAAAAATCTGGTGTGAAGCACTCACACAACTTTCTCTTACTCCAGTTTTCAAAATTGTGATTGACAAATTTTATAGTATGTCTACCAAATTTGATGAAATTCGTTGGAATTCATCGAAAACTGAAGAAAAAAAAAATCAGTAAAAGCGCACTTTCCGTTTACTTATTTTCTTGAAACTCGGAATTTTGGCCATTTATTAATTTCTGATTATTTTTGTTTGGATGGTAGAATTGTATTATATTTTATTTATTAAGAATCTTTATTTATTTAATTTATTTTTTTTTTCCCCCTAAAAAACCAAATACAAAATTCAATTCGATACTTCAGAAATAAAAAAACAACTTCTAATACAAAACAAAGGTTAGTTATGATAACATAAAGATAATTCATGGTCCTAAGACCGTCTGAGGAGTTCAGTAGTTATATAATTATTGTCATAATTTATTATTATTCCAAGAAATATAATTATCATTATTTTACTATTATTATTACTCAAGACTTAACAAATCTGAGAGCATTTAGGCATTTTTTTTTTTTTTTATTGTATTATAATCAACTATGATAGCACTTTAGAGGAAAACCTAACCCCACCCTCTCTCACAAAAGTGCCCTTAAATGAATTTTTCCAAATAAGAGAAATGTTTCAAATAAAAGTTGTAGAGTTTTGCATGTGTAGTTGATATACCAAGTTTAAAGATATAACGTTGGATCCATTTTTGAGAAAATTGAAAAAAATTGAAAAAAAAAACAAAAAGTAAAGTAGTACTTTCGGTCGAGGAATTTTGACTGTTGTCCTACTGTCGGATCCCATGGTGATACCCAAACGGAATATGAAGTTTGAACTTTCTGCAATTTTTCGTTTTTGAGCTATGCTGTTCCCATGCACATACATTCACACAGGTAGGAATACTGGCTACATCCCGCTCTCATTCCTAAGATCACTCAACCTGCTGCTAAAGAAGAAGATGTTAGTGAAATTTACACAGACGGAAGTAAGGATGGTGATTCAGTTGGATATGCATGGGCTCTTTTTGCTAAAGGTCGGATGGTGCACTCATCTAAGCTAAGACTATCTTCAAACTGCTTAAACAATCGGGCAGAAGCTCTTGCAGTACTAAAAGCTCTCGAGCCATTCTACAATAGTTTCTTACCATTTCCCAACAGTAAAATATGTATTAAAACAGACAGTAGACTCACCATAGAATCTCTTTCAAATACAGGTTGTCATCTACCACTTATTGAATAAATCTGGAATAAGGTGCTGCTATTGAAAAATGTAGGTTACAATGTATACTTTGAATGGGTTAAAAGCCACTTGTGGCACAACTGGAAATGAAGTTGCAGATCAACTTGCAAAAGCTGCCTCAAAAGATTTATGTCCTACCCATTTCATACAGTAAAGAACCAATTTCTAAACACAAATCATTAATCAAGACAACTATTGTTTCAAAATGGGAAAATATCTGGAGTACAAACAGCAAAAGGTTCTAATACCAAACTTTGCTGCCCGAAAATAACTTCACTTTAAGGGAGAAGTGTAATGTAATAATCAGTTACAAACTCACACAGATAATTAGCGGCCATGGACATTTTAAATCTTATCTCCATAGATTCAAAATATTAAGTAGCCTAATGTGTGATTGCGCAATAGCAGAGCCTCAAACCACCCAACAACTCATAAATAACTGCACCAAATTAGATCATCTTCGAACAGACCTCGTCAGAGAGATCATCCTTCATGGAGATGTTTGGCCTGTCCAGGACAACCAACAGCTAATTCATAAAAAAGTATCTCCCAGAGTTTACCAAATTTGTCAACAAAATTGATTTTGATAATCTCTAATTTTAAGTTATTAACTTTAATTTTAATTATTTTAATTTATCGTTATTTAGTGCCGTTTAATTTTTCCGTTACTTATTCGTGTTAAGATAATTTAAATTTGTTGTTTAAGTTTGAAATGTTTAAAAGCATTTTTTATATTTTTAGATCAACTTGATTATTAGGTATTCATACTTTATTAATTTTTTATTTCATTTTATTTTATTTTTTTTGTTTTGTATAATTCACTTTTATGTTTATTTGATTATTTGAAATTGACGGCTGCACATTTAAATAATATTATATTTCTTTGCACTCTTTTTATCAGCCATCTCAAGTAAAATTTGCTTATAAGTTCAGATACTGTGATAATATATTAATATATGTCTGTAAATAAAATGCATGTAATATACTTATTTGTATGGAGTATGTAGAAATAAACTCCCTGGTGTTAGGGATACTCTCACCAGGAAAAAAATCTGGTGTGAAACACTCACACAACTTTCTCTTACTCCAGTACTCAAAATTATAATTGACAAATTTTATAGTTAGTGTACCAAATTTAATGAAATTCGTCGAAAAGTGAAAACACTGTCCAGTAAAACTGTCCGTTTACTAATTTCCTTGAAACTCGGAATTTGGGTCATACATTAATTTCTAGTTATTTCAATTTGGATGACAGATTGTATAAATCACTGTGATAGCATTTTAAAGAAAAACATAACCCCCCTCCCCAAACCTCCCCTTAAATGAATTTATCAGGGGAAAAGTTTCAAATAAAAGTTGTAGCTCTTTATATGTATAGTTAACAACACTGGTTTAAAGAAAATCGTTGGAGCCATTTTCGAGAAAATACCAGAAAACTGAAAATTATATTTCAGTAAAAACGCACTTCCGGTTATCTATTTTTTTTCAAACTCGGAATTTCAACAACATATTTAATTCTAATGCCCTTAAATGAATTTTCCTGGAGAAATGTTTCAAATAAAAGTTGTAGCTCTTTGTATGTGTAGTTGATATAGCAAGTTTAAAGAAAATACTTCCGGTTGAGGAATATTGACACATAACGCACCGTCAGATCCCATCTGATACCTAAATGTAATATCAAGTTTGAACTTTCTACATTTTTCGTTTTTTGAGCTATGCTGTTCAAATACACACACACACACACAGACACACACACAGATACACACACAGACACATTTGCTAAAAACCACTTTTTTGGACTCAGGGGACCTCAAAAACGGATATTTCCGGTGAAAACTCGATATCGAAAATTTGACACGATTACAATACTTCCTCTTACTAGGAGTGAGAGAAAGTAAAAAAGCACACACACACACACAGACCATTTTATAACAACCATCTTTTTTTTAATGAAATTTATTTAAATGCACCTATTGTTAAATATTAGTCTTTCTTTTAAAAAGAAATCGAAAAATTTAATCATATGCAAATAATACTACCTGTGACGTATACACACACAGACCATTTGCAAAAAAAAACACTTTTTTGGATTTAGGGGACCTCAAAACGGATATTTTCGGTGAAAACTCGATAATATCGAAAATTTAGCAGATTACAATACTTCCTCTTTCTAAGAGTTAGAGAAAATAAAAATAATAGATCATATTTAATTTTAATTTACAGCTACTAATTAAGAAATTGCACAGATTGTACAAGATGGATTCATTATTATTGAATATGAATCAATTATTCAGGTCTGTTTAGATTACAGACAGAACAATTATTGTTCGGAACAATTTGATATAATTATTACCAAAAATAAAAGGTAGGAGACAAGAAGTTTGCTACACCAGCTCCACTCAATGGTCTAATGGACCTGTATAGTTTATTATAATGTAATACTCTCATTATATATGTGGACAGTTAATGATTAGCGCATTTTTCATTATTTTATTTTTTTTTTTTGCTTTTATTAATTTAGGTTCGTGTGATCTTTTAATAAGTAGTCGGCTTCAATGGTTTGTAATTTAAATTTTAACTGAGCAAACCAGTTGTAATTAATATTGCTATCTACTTGAGTATCTAGTAGATTGTCAAGGCCATTATAAGTGATTTTTAGTGAGCGACAATTTGGCATTGATATGATTTTTACAGCCCAGGAGATCATTCTTTTCTTCTTTTTAATATTTTAAGTATAAAATGTGGAATCCAAGCAAATATTAAATTTATAGTGGATTCAGATCATAGAGACGCTGAATAATGTTTACGGGGATCAGTGACCGAGCTGCATTCATCCACTGATTTCGTTTCTTTAAAGAAGAGGTCTAAGGAGCTGAATTATTATCAACGCTCAATGTCGACTACTAAAGAAATATGTCCACAAGTTCAGACCCATACTATATGAGGATGGACGAGTTTCTGT
Source organism: Triatoma infestans (assembly GCA_011037195.1). Lineage (NCBI taxonomy): Eukaryota > Metazoa > Arthropoda > Insecta > Hemiptera > Reduviidae > Triatoma > Triatoma infestans. The sequence continues at coordinate 77,516 of JAAEAF010002664.1, read as the reverse complement.
CACGAAGATAGCCGAGAAAGTTGGACATTTCATATGGGGTTTGTTCACACAATTTTTAGCTAATCATTCGGGACATTCCAAGTTTTCAGCGCGATGGGTGCCAAAAACGTTGCCCGACAAACACAAGGTTCTCAAAGAGCTGAAGCGCAGTATTTTGAACAAAATCCAGGCAAATTCTGAATTTTTTTTATTATTTTTTTTGCTCGAATAGTAACCAGGGATGAAACTTGGATCTACAAGTATGAGACCCGTGTCCAAAATGCAAAGACTGGCCTGAATCGAAGGGGAAGCTTGAGATCAAAAGAAAGGCTACCAAGGAAAATCGCTGGTCCTACAAAATGCAAAAAAAAAATCAATTGAAACAAGTTATGGCTACATTCATCTGGGATGCTTAATATATTATTCTTCTAGATTTATTTTAGTGGACCAGAAGTACATTGACTTATTATGTTCTGTAAAAATTTAAAACCACACTTCATAACAATCCGCCTGGAAAGCCTTAATCAGTGTGTGCTTTTCCACCATGATAACGCTCCTGCCCATTCTTCAAGGCTGTCTCTCCATCTGATTATTTTTTTATTTCCCAAATTAAATGAAGAGATTAAAGGAATCAGATTGGAAGTCAATAAACAAACAGGCTGTTTTGAGGTAGATTACGTCGAATGTCACTACTTTTTCAAAGAGGAGGAGGTTTGGGAAGTGTCTCGATGTGGAAAATTCTTATGTTGAGAAATGAAAATTTTATTTACTTATATTTGGTGTATTATTAAATCAGTAAACTAGATTGTATTATTAAATCAGGGAAAGTAAATCCAAGGAAACAAGCCTGGTATTTATCGATTTGGAGAAAACGTGCAACAGAGTACCAAGGACGTTTCTGTGGAAGACTTTAGCAATAGCCCGTATCGATACGCCGAACATAGATCTCATAAAATGGATATACAGAAATAACAGATGCAAAATAAAAATAGGCAGACATCTATCAACCGAATTTAGGACCAGCAAAGCTCTCCTACAAGAATGTTGTATGTCCCCCCACGCTTTTCAAAATATTCTTGGAAGCAGCCTTATCACGATGGAATAAACAGTGCAAGCAAATGGGCATCAAGATGGGGCAAAGCTACATAAACAACCTGTTATTCGCCGACGACCAGGTAGTGATAGCACAGGACCTGGAGGACGCCCATTATATTGTAAGGAAGCTGTTAGAAGAATACTCAAGCTGGGGACTAAAAATGAATTTTAAAAAGACGGAGTACATGACCGTTATCAGGAAGAAGCACTTGTCATCGATGATGACCCCAGTACCTGGGGTCAATCGTCGAGAATAATAGAAGCTCCGAGAAAGAAATAAAAAGAAGAATAGGTATGGCCAGGAAGGTGAACGGAATGCTAAACCCGGTCCTATGGAGCCGAAACATATTAGGCTGCACACAAAAAAATATTTATTCGGCCATAGTGGAAAGCATACTGCTTTACGGAGCTGAGACGTGGACGTTGACCGCCGATCTAAGGAAGAAATTACTTTCCACAGAAATGGATTATTGGAGAAGAGCTGCCAGATTATCGCAAAGAGAAAGAAGATCTAACCGAGAAATTAGAGAAAATATGGAAGTAAAGTACAGTGTACTTCAGAGAATAGAGAAGAAACTGTTAGAGTGGTACGGCCATGTGAGAAGAATGGGAGAGGCCAGGCTACCGAAGCTGGTCCTTGATTGGAACGTGGAAGGAAGAAAAAGAAGAGGAAGGCCGAGATGAACATGGATGGATGAAGTGGTGGAAAGTTTGTATGGGAATGGTTTGAGGGAGGAAGAAACTCAGGTTAGAGAACTGTGGAGAGCACATCTAAAAGAAATTTTTGGTTGAGGAGAACCTCAGTATTGAGGAAATCCTAAAAAAAATTAAATCAGTCTGGACACGTTTTGATACTCCCTTGTACATAATAGCATCTTTGCGTTTTTGCATGTAGACTTTCATTAGCTTGGGCACTGCAAGAATTTGTGCTCTCAACAAAAAGCTTTTTGTTTATCATCCATAAATGAACAGAAGACAATGTTTATGGAAGGCCTCGGAGAAACTAAGGCAGAAATTTTGCACAAATGATGGAACACAACTTCCCGATAATAGATGCTTTTAAATATTTGCAATCAATCCGTGTTACAATATAAGGAAATGAAGGAGAAGATAAAGCGGATTAAAGGAAAGCGTTTATCTCTGTGATAGTATGCGCCCTTAGATTTTCTTCTCCTAGTAGTTTTTTACAGCTCACTGGCCGGGGATTGGATAGTGTTGTCTGTAACGAAAGAAGTAACTGGAAAGCAGCAGAGCAATGATAAGACTCCGCGCTTCAATGAACCTAAATAATAAATGAATATATTACTGTGAGTAAAAAAAGTAATATTAAAACAACAATATACGAGTAATATACAAAATATAACAAAATTATCAGGATATGACATCCTTACTACTGCACAGACATATGATGGGAGTACAATTGAACTTTGACAGTAAAACTGATAAATAACCTTAACTGGATGTTTTTGAAATGTTCATATCTACTTCAGAGACCTTTTATTTTCATACTACCACAGCCTAGCATTTTGTAAAATATCTCCTATAAATGTCTAAAACTAGATGGGCAGGAAATTAATATCAAAGTAGTTTACAATATTTTACTTTCCATTGCTCCGGCTTTTATTTAAAGATTTCTCGATTTTGAATTTTTCTAATAAAATGTTTATATTTTGACACAACCTGCTTAATATGCTTTTCTTTTCCGGTCTGCTACAAAAAAAAAAACGGAATATCCTAGAAAAATTTACCATTTTTTATTCTTTTTACTTATTTTTCTGCTGCTAAAAGAAGTATTGTGATCGTGTCCAATTTTTTACATCGAGTTTTCACTGGATATACACGTTTTGAGGTCCCCTGAGTCAGAGAAAATGGTTTTAAAAATTGGTCTCTGTGTATGTGTGTGTGTTTTGTATATCAGCATAACTCAAAAATGGAAAGTTCAGACTTAATGTTTAATTTTGAGTGACTAGCATGGGACCGTATAAATCTACATACGAGTATATAAAAATTCAGCATTCGTATGTTTGTGGCCGCAAAATACGAAAAGTAGTCGATGGATTGACTTAAAATTTGTATACAACGTAGCATTTCTATATATAAGTTTTTATATGTACTTTTTATTCCGAAGTTCCCATGGAAACGGGAAATTTCGAGCGTTTCGTGAGTTTGGCAGAAATAGACAGACGCAGACGCGTTGCGATGGTGGCGCGCACTTTGAACCTCTTTCTCAACTCCTTATAAGTACCTCTATTCTGAAGTTCCCACGGAAACAGTGCAAAATCATTGTATGGAATGAGTGGCTCACAAGAAGTCATTGGAAGCATTAGACCATACATTGAAAGACTTGCAAATAATCAGGGGCTCCATTGGTGGAACATTGGTGTTACAATGCGGTGACTTCAGGCAAACGCTTTCAGTGATACCTCGCTCAATATCAGCTGATGAATTGCATGCCTGTTTGAAATATTCAACTCTTTGGAGCAAGTAACAAAAAAAAAATTCATTTAACAACAAATATGAGAGTTCAACTTCAAAACGATCGAACAGCTGCCACATTTTCAAGACAATTACTCGAAGCGAGGTAACGGCACTGCACCTACAAATCCAGCAACAGGAAAAAAATCACCTTCCCATCTAATTTCTGTAACATTGTACATTCAAAAGAAGAATTAGTAGACAAGGTATTACAAAACCTAGAAACAAATTATCAAAATCACTCATGGTTAAGCGGAACAGCCAATCTAGCGGCTAAAAATGTAGACTTACTGGATATGAAGAACATCATTCTAAACAGAATCGCAGGTGAAACAGTGGCATACAAATCCATTGACTTCGTGATGGACCAAAGTGAAGCAGTGAATTCTTCAACGGAATTTCTTAATTTAATCGATGTTCCCGGATTACCGCCACATATCCTAAATTTGAAAATTGGAGTGCCAATTATATTGCCCTGAAACATCAATCAGCCATAATTATGCAATGGTACACGATTAGTAGTTAAAAAAAAATTGATGAATAATCTAATTGAAGCAACAATTCTTATTGGACCTCATAAAGGTGAGACATATTACTTTCACGAATACCACTCATGGCGACAGATATGGCGTTCGAGTTCAAATGACTTCAGTTTTCAATATGCCTTGCGTTCGCTGTGACTATCAATAAAGCGCAAGGACAATTTTTGCAAGAGTGTGGTTTGAATTTGGAAAACGAATGCTTCTCTCATGGGCTTCTCCCTAACGTCGCATGCTCCAGAATCGGTAAACCATCTGATCTTTATGTTTGTGCAGAAAACGGACAAACAAAAAATGTAGTCCATTCACTAGCTTTACAATAAAAAAAGACTTTCAGTTAAAAACATTTTTTCTTTCTTTCCTTTCAGTTCACAGCAACGCAAAGTAGGGTATTAAATTAAATGATGTGTTTTCTTGTTGAATCTATGTTAACTATCATACTTCTATTTACTTCTCTAATAATAAAATCAGACTGAGCCACAGCTAAGCGAGGCCGGGTTTAGCTAGTGACTGTATATAAATCGATCTACTAACTGGAAATAACACTTTTTCCAAGTTTTTTGAAATTTTCCTAAAACGGTTTTTTTTAACGATTTTTTTTTTAAATTAATATTAATTGCATAATTGTATAAAAAGCTACAACTTTTATTTGAAATAATATTTTTTCAATGAACAAATTCATTTAAGAGGGTGTTTTGTGGGAGGCGGGTGGTTATATTTTCCTCTTTAAGTGTTTTTTCAGTTTTATTATATTATTATATCATCTGCATAATATTAATTATAATTAAATGTGATGTGATAATTGCGAGTATGATTGAAACTGGTTCACCGGAAGTACAACTTTATTGAACTTCCGGAATTTCATTAAAACTTGATATATTTTTTTTTGGCATTAGCGTTTCGCTATACAGCCAGCGCTCATATCAATATATATATTATATTTCACGTCTTTTCAAAACAATTTAGGAGGGAGATTGTTCAGATTATAAAGATTTTTATCCAAAAGGTGTTTGTTATATTATCAAACATTATAGATCGTTAACCAGCATTAATATTATGATCTTTAGCCGCATTTGTAGTTTTTAATGAATTCATAAAGTAAATTTAAAACTTTAAAACTAAAAAACCCTATGGCGCAACAGTTCATGAAGGGCCAAGGCTTGCAAAACGGCGATTTGAATGGGGGGGATATGGTAAGCAAGCCGCAGTTCATCGGCCGTTTAGTTATGGCCTTCGCTTCCTAGGGCGCTACTAACTGTAGTTTTCCACTTTTCATCACGATGCTGGGTCAACACCGACTTTGCCTTCACCGGAATCGTATATTGAATTCTCGCATTTAAAGCGAGTGCGCTAGAGCCACTAAACCAACGCGTGAGGACTTAAAAACTTCAAATAATTGAGAAAATATTTTTGTTTATAATTGAAAGGAGTGGGCAGAAATTTATACAATTCATTAAAAGTAATTTATATCTTGGAATTGGAAAATAATGGGCATAATATTAAGATATGTAGGAAGTCCTCTTCAACTTTGCAAGTTACACACAACGGGGGAGAGTCTTTATGTCCAATTTTATATAAATAAGTGCCACATACAGCGTGGCGTTGGACCACAACCTGCTAATTGCGGTTACCATCGGTTTATGGAACCGCCATTCTCTTAAACCAAGGGACTCTGTACAACTCTCTTCACAGTTTCTTTTTAAAAAGTAAAATTTACTCTTCATGCGGTTTCCTATTGCTATTGCCAGTTTTCCATAATTCTTCTCTTCAGAGATATTTTCCGTGATACCCTGTTTCTTAGTGTGGCCATCGACCGGTGTCAGGCGTTCGCCCATGATCAGGATGTGTTTTTGTGAAAACGGTGTAATAACATAGACTTGCACAGAGCAAGTTGTAAAAGTTCTAACGGTTCAAACAATTATTCCCGAACACTTTTAACATTCTTTCATGGATTGCACTACCTTTAATAACCTCTGCAACTAAAAATCTAATCACTGAGCGTTATTCTTCCGAGGTGCATGCTCGCTCGAGCTAACTCGCTATGGTTTACTGAATACATTTGATGTTATGCTTACCAAATATTCTCGAACAGCTGAGAAGAAACTAAGTACAAGAATGCCAAACTTGATGCACAGAAACTATTGTATTGATCAAGCAAACCGTTTCTGAGCTACAGCGATTAGTTTCGTCGTTTCGTATTGAATGACACTCATATTTTCTTACTTAAGGAGTAAGAGAAAGTAATAAAGTCTTCTTTATTAATAATTGTATTATAAAATTATCTATAATCTAATAAATAAATTTTGTAGTTAATTTTCATAGAAAAGTCTTTTCAAAATATTATGAAATAATAATTTATACACACCATTACAAAGAATTATTATTAAATATGTTCAATATGATACGCTACATTGACCTAACACCAAAGAGGTTATCTTATCTCTTGACTACATTACGAATTTATAATATACATATATATATGCTCTTTTCTAAATCGTACTGCCAACATAATGCGTAATAATATAATATAATTAATATTATCAAACCAGTTTATTCCTGTTGTCTGGTAAAAGGATTCATAATTCAATTTTTAGAAATATTGTTATATAATTATATAATAAAAAAAAAAACTTTTAAATTATGATTTCCCTTTACTTATAACTTTACTTACTACTTAGTTATTACTTACTATAAGTCAAATTTTCTTAATAGGTTTCATGGGAATTACGAATGCTAAAGTTTCTTAAGTCTAGAATTTTCTAAAGGTTTTATATTGTTATGGTAAATCAAATAATATTATTATGAAAAAGGCTCGCCATCCATTGTATTATGTACATGTTTGTTGTATTGTATATTCATTTATGCTATTATCAGTATTATGATAACAAAAATGTTATAAAAAAAAAAAAAATGCACAACCAAAGGAAGTAAAAATGCATGTGATAAATATAACATAACGTACTAATTATTATGTACGAATGCACCATACGATATCGTTGGAATTACGTACATATTTACTTTTTTTTGTCATGAAACTATATTACTTTGTCACATTATTATAAAATTTGTCATTCCTATGAATATTTTGTTCTGATTTTATTTTTCTGTCGTTCCCGTACTCCAAATTTTTCCATTCATAACATCAATTTTGTCAGGCCGACAAAATGACAACCATAATATATTTGATTATTTCTTAAATTATCATTTCACTTAAAAAACATGTTTTGTTGTCCCCTGAATATGAAAAATATATTTTTAGCAAATGGTCTGTGTGTGTGTGTGTGTGTGTCTGTGTGTGTTTGTGTGTGTATGTGAACAAAATATCTCAAAAATGGATTCTAGGGGGAACAATAACATGAAGCGTTCCTCTAAAGTATTATTTCAAATCAAATGTATGGCTCTACCATTTATGTAATATTAATATTTTTACTTTCTCTTACTCCTAGTAAGAGGAAGTATTGTAATCGTGTCAACTTTTCGATATCGAGTTTTCACCGGAAATATCCGTTTTGAGGTCCCTGAGTCCAAAAAAGTGGTTTTTTTAGCGAAGGGTGGTGTGTGGTGTGTGTGTGTGTGTGTGTGTGGTGTGTGTGTGTGTGTGTCTGTGTGTGTGTCTTGTGTGTGATGTATGTGAACAGCATAGCTCAAAAACGAAAAATCGTAGAAAGTTCAAAACTTGATATTACGTTTAGTATCACCATGGGATCTGACGGTGCGTTATGTGTCAATATTCCTCAACCGGAAGTACCACTTTACTAGTTGTTTTTTTTACGTTTTTGCAATTTTCTCAAAAATGGCTCCGAAGATTTTCTTTAAACGTGCTATATCAACTACACATACAAAGAGCTATAACTTTTATTTGAAACATTTCTCCAGGAAAATTCATTTAAGGGCACTTCTGGGGGAGGGGTGGGGTTATTTTTCTCTAAACTGCTATCACAGTTGATATACAATTGTATCATCCAAACAAAATTAATTAGAAATAAATAGATGGCCAAAATTCCGAGTTTCAGGAAAATTAGTAAACCGGAAGTGCGCTTTTACTGAAGAATTTTTTCAGTTTTCGACGAATCTTATTAAATTTGGTACACAAACTATAAAAGCTATCAATTATAATTTGGAGAACTGGAGTAAGAGAAAGTTGTGTGAGTGTTTCACACCAGATTTTTTATCTATTTATTTATTTATTTATTTTGCAACTGTATACAATGTACAACATATATATTAGTGAATATATACATATGTACATGTTATTTGAGAAGTATGAACGATGACCATCCAGTGATGGAAGCCGTTATTTTGCCATTGTGGTAAGCTTACACAGCAGCTACCCTAGTGAGGTCGGCATTATACGTTAAGATGGTCGCGTGGCTACTGCCGCTTCAGTCTCTGACTAGAATTTTTGGAAAGTGTTCTGGTGGACATATTCTGGGTCCAGAGGGATTATGGTGACAATTTTAGTTTGGAATGGAATTTTGTGTAATGAAATTGAGCCAGCTCATTGAGATGATCGGAATGGATTGTGTGGTTGAAGACGTAGAAGGGAGCATCAACTACTGTTCTTAGGATCTTAGGATTGTAGAGTTTGAAGTCGGTTAAGGTTGGATTGTTTTGCAATTCCATAGAGTTCTATGCCGTATGTCCAAATGAGCAGTGTATATCATTTTCTTGTGTCGTTAGAGTCAGTTTTGAACATTTGTCAAGTAATCTTATTTAGTCTGATCTCTTAGTTGGCTAAATATCTCTTAGTTGGCTAAAGATAGTCTAAGTATCTCTTAGTTGGCTGATCGGCCGGGGGTATCATAAGAAAAACACTAAAAAATTTTTTTTAAAGTGTTTTTTATTAATGGCCCGACGTTTCGACAAACATTGTTTGTCTTCTTCAGGGGCTATCTTGTAAATACAGAATTTGTGTGCTCTATTACATGTTCAATTATGACTGTGGTCTATGAGTGGCACAGTCATCAACCACAGTCATAATTGAACATGTAATAGAGCACACAAATTCTGTATTTACAAGATAGCCCCTGAAGAAGACAAACAATGTTTGTCGAAACGTCGGGCCATTAATAAAATTTAAAAAATTTTTTTAGTGTTTTTCTTATGATACCCCCGGCCGATCAGCCAACTAAGAGATACATCAGAACATTTCTAACGGCCAACAACTTCTACAATTGGATAATCTTATTTAGCATTTTATACCTTAATGTTGCAGTCAATTCCTTTCAGTCTGGTATGAGGGTTCCATATTAGTCGTCTGACAAGATATAATCCGAGATATCGTAGTTGGTTTGCAATGGGAAAGATAATATTGTTAAAGTAAAGAGGGGGAAGAGTTTTTTTTGTTTAAGGTGTTTGATTATGAGTTTGGATTTAAGTTCGTTTGCTTTGATTCTCCACTGCCGGAGCGAAGATTCAAGAATATGAAGATGAGATTGTAGAGTAAGGAGTTGCCATGACGGGATCCACATGAGGAGAAAGAACTACAGTATCGTCGGTAAATGTAAAAGTAATTTTATTTGGATGAGTTGATTAGTCAGCTGTAAAGATAGTAAATAGTAGAGGTGAAAGAATGCTTCCTTGAGGTCCTCCTCAATTACAACTGAAATAAATAACAGATGATGATGAACTTATAATATTAATATATATTAGGAAAGCATTGCTAGAATTCCAAATTTGAAGGAAATCAGCTCACCGGGAAATGCTACTTTACTGATTAGTTTTAAGTTTGTTTTTTTTTGTTTTTTTTTTAATTTCCTTTTTTCTAATTAGTTTTTTTAAAATATTTTTCCACCAATAAAATTGATCCTAGTTCAATTTCAAGGAAATTGTGGCGTTCAAATAATAAATGCTAATAGTTTTATATTTTGTGGCTTGCTCTTCACTTCCGTTTTTTATTAGGTTTAGTAAAGTTCTCCGATACCTTTATATTTTATATTGAATACAAAATGAGCAAAAATTTTGTAGTTGAATGAAAATTTGTAATTTTATACGTATATACGAGTATGTATATATATATTTTTTTATTATTGTGTAAACAGGAAAAAAGGGAGAGTTATGCGAGTGTTTCATAACGGATTTTTTTTTTTTTTTTTTTCAAGTAAATCTCTGAAATTAACCTTTCACCTTAATTAGGTTCTAATGGGTATTTTAATAATTTTAGTTTATAAAATACTTGTTCTTGTACAAGAAGAAGAAGATGAAGAAGAAGACATTGTCTGCCTGTATAATATGTAAGGGCTATTCAGTTAATTACAACCGGATTTTGATGTTATCCAACCAGTTGATCAAACAAAAGCTCCGCCTTATGAGATAATATCACAAACATTAGTAAACCTACCACTGCTTTGATTAGCATGCTCCAGCAGATCCATCCGCTAGATTGTTTTATATATATATATATGTATATATTTATAGAGCGAGAGAGTGAGAGTTAGAGAGAGAGAGAGAGAGAGATCAGAATCCACTTGAAAACGTAGTTTGTTTTTTTTTTAAACCAATTTAAAGATGGCTATAATTGTTAATTATTGGAATACCATTTATTTTAAATTAGATTATTATTAAATTGTTTTGGAAATCAAATTAACATTTTTTAAATTTCTTTATATATATGTAGTTTTATATATATATATAATTTTATTCAAACTAATTAATAGTTCTTTCTTTTTAGACTCCTTTTACTTTTAATTGGTATTAATTTTACTTGAACTTCTAGTTTTACTTTATATTTTAAGAGAATTTCCTTTTTTTTTTTTTGATGCAGAATACGTCTTTCACTTCGAGATATGGGCTACCTACTTTATCGGAGTCTTTATCAAGCCTGATGATAATTAAATATTTTTATTTAAACATTCACTGTTGCGTGTTTCTATGGGACATGGGGACTAGTTGTGGTAATTTTCAAAACAAAACAAAAATTGAAAATTTATAAAAAAAAAAATTACTTTCTCTTACTCCTAGTAAGAGGAAGTATTGTAATCGTGTCAAATTTTCGATATCGAGTTTTCACCGGAAATATCCGTTTTGAGGTCCCCTGAGTCCAAAAAAGTGGTTTTTAGCGAATGGTCTGTGTGTGTGTGTGTGTGTAGTATGTGAACAGCATAGCTCAAAAACGAAAAATCGTAGAAAGTTCAAACTTGATATTACGTTTAGTATCACCATGGGATCTGACGGTGCGTTATGTGTCAATATTCCTCAACCGGAAGTACCACTTTACTAGTTGTTTTTTTTACGTTTTGCAATTTTCTCAAAAATGGCTCCGAAGATTTTCTTTAAACTTGCTATATCAACTACACATACAAAGAGCTACAACTTTTATTTGAAACATTTCTCCAGGAAAATTCATTTAAGGGCACTTCTGGGGGAGGGTGGGGTTAGGTTTTCATCTTAACTGCTGTTTCAGTATATTAGACAATTCTGTCATCTAAATAATGTTAATTAGAATTAAATATGTTGTTGAAATTCCGAGTTTGAAAAAAAATAGATAAGCGGAAGTGCGTTTTTACTGAAATATAATTTTCAGTTTTCTGGTATTTTCTCGAAAATGGCTCCAACGATTTTCTTTAAACCAGAGTTGTTAACTATACATATAAGAGCTACAACTTTTATTTGAAACTTTTCCCCTGATAAATTCATTTAAGGGGACTTTTGGGGGAGGGGGGTTATGTTTTTCTTTAAAATGCTATCACAGTTGATTATACAATTCTGTCATCCAAATTGAAATCACTAGAAATTAATATATGACCCAAATTCCGAGTTTCAAGGAAATTAGTAAGCCGGACAGTTTTACTGGACAGTGTTTTCACTTTTCGACGAATTTCATTAAATTTGGTACACTAACTATAAAATTTGTCAATTATAATTTTGAGTACTGGAGTAAAAGAAAGTTGTGTGAGTGTTTCACACCAGATTTTTTTTTAAAAATGAAGCAGTGGAGAGCCACAACTGTAAACGTTAAAGGCCTTAGAATATATCGATGCAAATGGAACATTACATCAAGAAGACCCACAGCCGTCTCTGCATTATTATTCATTGATCTTGATGTAAAGTTCTATTTTTTATGTCGACGTATTTTACACCTTTAACGTTTACGGCTGTGGTTCTACGTTGCCTGCTTCATTTTCTCTTACTGCTAGTAAAGAAAGTATTGCGATCGTATCAAATTTTGGAAACTGAGTATTCATCAGAAATACCAAGTCTTGAGGTCCTATGAGTATGAAAAAAAAATGTTTATAGCCAATAATCTGTCGATGTTATTCAAGTTTGGTTGTGTGTGTATGTGTGTGTTCGTGTGTGAACAATATAAACTGCTGGACAAAAGTATTGCATAAAATTTCAAAATGTTGCAATTTGAAGTTACAGTCTATTACTGTAGTTTTTTTTTATGCAATCATTGTAAATGAACTCTGAACCAAAGAGAAATAAGAAACTGAACCATTTCTTTATGTTTTTAAATGACTAATTCTCTAAACTCTTGAAAATACAATAATAATCCCAGTTCTTCACTTTCACTGTTTCTGGTAATTTCTCTCTTCTTAACATGCCTCTTAATGGTAATGATTCGGAAGAAATTGCAGTACATGTGGTCACATTACATGAGAAATGGCTAAATCAAGCTAATCCACTGTCTAAAGAATTTTAGCACGCCATAAGGAGACTAGTAGCTACTCCCGACGGCAAGTTACGGGCCGCCCTAGAAGTACAACCAGGACATATGAGAGATTTATTCAGCTGAATGTTTTACGGAACAGGTTCGTCACTAGCAATCAAATACTTCGCTTGATCGCTGATGTCCGTAATGTCCATATTTCAAGTAGGACAGTCAGAAGAAGATTAAATGAAGCAAACTTGGCTTCCAGGATACCCGCTACTAGCCCTCTTCACACCAGAGCACATAGAGTTGCCAGACTGCAATATTCACGAGAACATGTCAATTGGACAACAGAGGATTGGAGACGTGTTTTATTCACAGATGTGTCGAGATTCACCCTACATTCTCCAGATGAAATGATGAGAGTTTGGAGGCGTCAAGGTGAGAGAGATATGCAGAGGCTAACATTTCTCCAAGAGTGGCTTTTGGTGGAGGCGGTGTTATCATATGGGGAGGCATAAGTTTTGACGGACTGCAGACTTACATATCGTAGAAAATAGGACGCTAAATGCCCGGAAGTACCTAGAAGAGGTTCTTCAGCGATATGTTGTGCCAATTTCTGAAAGAGTCGGTGGTGATTTTCTATTAATGCAGGACAATGCCAGATGTCACACTGCTCGAGTTGTCCTTGAGTACCTACAGGATGTTAGGATTCGACGTTTGGTTTCTCCACCGAGAATTTGAGACCTAAATCCAATAGAACACCTTTGGGACACAATTGGAAGACGGTTCAAACTTCGTCTGATTGCCCCTAGCACTCTCAGGGAGCTACGTAGATCAGTTATTGAAGAATGGAATGAGATTTCTCAAGAGTTTATCCAAAATCTAATCTCTTCAATGCAAAGGAGGCTTGCTGCAGTTATCAGAGCAAGAGGAGGTATCACTAAATATGTTGAAAAAAAATGAAGAAGTGATAGTAAATAAGAACCATTTTAATTTTGAATTTTACAGATTTTTTTTTGAGCTTTATTTTTTACTCTGTATAATAAAACCAGGTTTTTCTTAAATTTTTGGTAGTTGTTCTTATTTTCCTTTGGATTAGAGTTCAACAACATGAATCCATAAAAAAAATCTGGTGTGGAACACTCACACAACTTTCTCTTACTCCGTTCTCAAAATTATAATTGACAAATGTTATAGTTTGTGTACCAAATATAACGAAATTCGTCGAAAACTGAAAAAGCTATTCAGTATAAGCGCACATCCGGCTTACAATTTTCTTAAAACTTGGAATTTTGGCCATCTATTTATTTCTAATTAATTTTGTTTGGATGATAGAATCGTATAATCAACTATGATACCACTTTAGGGGAAGCTGCAGCCCCACCCCTCCCCTAAAACTGCCTATACATGAATTTTTCCAGAGAAATGTGTTAAATAAAAAATGTAGATCTTTGCATTTTTATTTTTTATACGAAGTTTCAAAAAAATCGTCGGAGCCATTTTTGAGAAAATCGCGAAAAAATGAAAAAATCATTTAGTAAAGTGTCAAAACAAACGCACTTCCGCTTATCTGATTTTTTTCAAACTCGGAATTTCAACAACATATTTAATTCTAATTAACATTATTTACATGACAGATTGGTCTAATAAACTGAAATACCAGTTAAGATGAAAACCTAACCCCTCCCCTCCCCCAAAGTGCCCTTAAATGAATTTTCCTGGAGAAATGTTTCAAATAAAAGTTGTAGCTCTTTGTATTTGTAGTTCATATACCAAGTTTAAAGAAAATCGTCGGAGCCATTTTTTAAAAAATCGCAAAAACGTAAAAAAAAAACTACTAGTAAAGTGGTACTTCCGGTTGAGGAATATTGACACATAACGCACCGTCAGATCCCATGGTGATACCTAAACGTAATATCAAATTTGAACTTTCTACGATTTTTCGTTTTTGAGCTATGCTGTTCACATACATACACACACACACACACACCATTTGCTAAAAACAACTTTTTTGGACTCAGGGGACCTCAAAACGGATATTTCCGGTGAAAACTCAATATCGAAATTTGACACGATTACAATACTTCCTCTTACTAGGAGTAAGAGAAAGTAAAAAATACGAAAATAACTTCCAACTTCAAATTATAATATTTTGAAATTTTATGCAATACTTTTGTCCAGCAGTTAATTTCAAAAATCGAAAAATCGGAGGAAATTCAAACTTTGGATTCCGTTTAAGTAATACCTACCCTCACTGCATCCGATACGAAGATTTTGGTCAAAATTCATCAACCGGAAGTACGACTTGACTGATTTATCTTCTTTCTTTTTTTTTCAGGTTTCCGCGTGTTTCTCGAAAACTGTACCAAAACTTCGTATACTATATCTAGATACATAAAATTGATTTCCTTTAAAGTGACACCTTGGTATAATGTATGATTTCTGCCACTTAAATAATATTAATATACATTTGAAGCATTCCTAGAATACCAAATTTGAAGATACTACGGTATACCGTTAAAGTACGACTTTAGAATAGTTTTTTTTTTTAGTTGTTTGGGGGGGGGGGTGTTTTCTCAAAAACGGCTGTAAGGATATTCTTTAAACCTACATTGATTGTTCACTGCATTTTTAAAAATATATCACTTTTATTTGTTTACAATGTACTCCAATGTAATCCATTGTCTCCCTGCCTGAATTGGTAGGTGGCACTTGACCCCCTTCCCCCTTCACTCAATATATTTATAAAAACAAACAGCAAAATTCGAAATTTAAAGAAACTTTGTCTATATATATATAATGGGGTTGTTCAAGGAGAGAAATAGTCTGGTTTTGAATGAACAAACAAAATATGGCTAACACTGTAAATATAAGAAGTGACATTGACTGCCTGGGCTTTACACTTACAATGGTAGAGTGGTAAAGAGTAATGACACGTTGTGACTGGCGAGTGACCTCAGCTGTATAAACTGTCTTGTATATCTGTCTCCCGTCGCTGTATTTATGTAGTTTTTCCCACTCGAGTCCGAGAGAGTGGTCCTGTTATTTTGCCTCTCTTTCTCTGCTACGGATCCTCTCTTTGGATCCTATTACATATACGAGTTGTGTAAATTAAGTAATGAGACTGATTTTCTAGTGTTCGATCTGGCAACACTGGAGACGCGGCGCATGCATGGTAGGGCAAGTAAACATCTGATACATGTCCAGTGCAAATTTGAAAATGCTAGAGTTGTTGCACTGTCCGTACTGACATTTTTGTGAGCAAGATTTTTTTCAGTGCGTTTTAAAAATGAGTGACATCAATTACAAGCAACGTTGTGCTATCAGGTTTTGCTTCAGACTTGGGCACAGTGCAACGGAAACGTTTGAAAAACTGTGCCAGGCCTATGGAGACAATGTTTTGTCGAGAGCACAGGTTTTTAGGTGGTTTAAGTCGTTTGCAGAAGGAAGGGAATCAATTGAAGACGAGCCTCGCAGCGGAAGGCCTTCATCTTCAAGAACCGACGAAAATGTTGGCAGAATCCGCGATCTCGTGCGTTCAGATCGTCGTTTGACAGTCCGAATGATCGGCGAAGAGTTGAATTTGACTCACACAACCGTTCATCAAATTTTGACTAATGAATTGGGGATGAGAAAAATTTGTGCAAAAATGGTTCCGAAAAATCTTTCACAAGAGCAAAAAGACATCAGAAAGGAAAGGAGCCTTGACTTTTTGGGAGCAATTGAAAACGATCCCAATTTTTTGGAACGTGTTATTACAGGAGACGAGTCTTGGGTGTTTGAGTATGACCCAGAAACTAAGCGTCAGAGCATGCAGTGGCACACTTCAACCTCTCCAAGGCCAAAAAAAGCAAGAATGAGCAAGTCAAAAATCAAATGCATGCTGATTTGCTTTTTTGATAGCCAAGGAATCGTTCACAAAGAATTTGTGCCTCAATGCCAAATGGTAAACCAACATTTTTACCGAGAATTTCTTGAGAGACTTCGAAAAAGAGTCATGCGTGTGAGACCAAACATCAAAAACAAGTGGGTGTTGCATCACGACAATGCTCCGTGTCACACCGCGATTTCTATTAATGAGTATTTGGCCAGTAATAACATTCCTGTGGCTCCTCAGCCTCCTTATTCACCCGACTTGAGTCCATGTGACTTTTTTTTGTTCCCCAAATTGAAAAATCACCTCAAGGGACGTCATTTTGGAACATTGGAGAATATTCAAACAGCCGTAACCGACCAACTGAAGTCTATTCCAGTATCCGAGTTCCAGCACTGCTATGACGAATGGAAGAATCGTCTTCAGCGTTGTGTGGCTTCCCAAGGTAGTTACTTTGAAGGGGACAATGTTGAATTGTAATTTTATTTGAATAAAAAAAAGATAAAAAATCAGTCTCATTACTTAATTTACACACCTCGTATATTATATACAACTGTAAAATAAGAGGTGTAGTTTAAGAAGCAAATGGAAAAAATAGAAATAAATTGAAATAAACCTTAATTTTTAATTAATATCAGTTTTAATGGGAAAATTGTATTTTGGCTAGCAAAGGGTAAAAAACAGAGTTACAAGACACCGTTACTAGAGACGTCGGAGAACTCGGCCAATCTTTGTCTTTTAACACCTCCTAGAAATCACATATAAAGGGCAGGTTTTAACTACCAATAGCAGCATTATTTGAAGAGAATTATTTCAATATTCAATCAGTATTCAATCGAGAGAGAACATCAGTGTGTCAATGAGTGCTACGTGAACATTTTTCAGTTTAAATCAATCAATGTGCAAGAGTTTCTGTATATTTATAACTTAATTCAATATTCCTAATTAATAACTGTAAAGTTACTAAATTAATATATATAGTTAAATTATTTATTTAAAACAGTGGTTCTACTCTATTTCTTAAAACATAATATCTCTCTCTAAAACATTCACACAGACGTAACCCCTTTCAATACGGGCTCTTGCTACAACACTACACACTACTACAACACATCAACCAAAAACATTACAGCAGATTAAGTCGTATAGTTTCACATCAGATTTTTTTAAGTTAAAAAGTTTTCTATTTTCAGTGGGCGGCAGGGGTACCGCAGGGTAGTATACTTGGTCCCGTCCTCTACTCAGTGTACACATCAGACATACCTACAAATCCATCCACACTACTTTGTACATACGCAGACGATATAGCCGTACTCGCTACAAATGCAGACATCATATCAGCTTCACACAATTTACAGACACATTTATATACCATAGAATCATGGGTAAAAAAGTGGGTGAATTAAAATGAACCCACAAAAATGCCAATGCTTCTTCAATCACAATCCTCTCTCTCTGTAACAGACCTGGTGCGCTACCTTGGACTCTTCATTGACAAAGACTTACGTGGAACCCATATACAAGACTTAAAAGACAAGCACTGACTAAAAGGGCTAAACTTCTTTACAGACTTATCGGAAGCGATCCAATATTATCTACAAAACTAAAAAGACTGATGTATATTTCTATAATCAAACCAATTTTGGCTTAACGGGCTTTGAATTGTGGGGCTCAGCTAAACCTACAAACTTACGAACCATTCAGACATTCCACTCTAAGCTATTTCGACAGATAGTTAATGCTTCAGAGACATTTTCCGTGATAGCCGGCTTCTTTTTGCGGTCACCGACCGGTTTCGGGCGCTCACCCATCTTCAGGGTGATAACACAGACTTGCACAGAGCAAATTCAACTACTGTTCTTAGGATCTTAGGATTGTAGAGTTTGAAGTCAGCTGAGCTTGGATTGTATGTCCAAATGGGAGCTAGAAGAGCGGTGTATAGCATTTTCTTGTGTCGTTAGTGTCAGTTTTGAACATTTGCCAAGTAATCTTATTTAGCATTTTATACCTTAAGTTGCAGTCAATTCCTTTCAGTCTGGAGACGCTGGGTTCCATATTAGTCGTCTGACAAGATGTAATCCGAGATATCGTAGTTGGTTTGCAATGGGAAAGATAATATTGTTAAAGTAAAGAGGAGGAAGAGTTTTTCAGTTTAAAGTGTTTGATTATGCGTTTGGATTTAAGTTCGTTTGCCTCCACTGCCGGAGCCAAGATTCAAGAATATGAAGATGAGACTGTAGAGTACGAGTTACCATGACGGGATCCACATGAGGAGAAAGAACTGCAGTATCGTCGGTAAATGTAAAAGTAATTTTATTTGGATGAGTTGATTAGTCAGCTGTAAAGATAGTAAATAGTAGAGGTGAAAGAATGCTTCCTTGAGGTCCTCCTCAATTACAACTGAAATAAATAACAGATGATGATGATGAACTTGTGTGGCAAACGCATCCTAAAGATGGGCGAACGCCCGAAACCGGTCGATGACCACAAAAAGAAGCTGGCTATCACGGGAAATGTCTCTGATGCTTGCCAGCTCTGCAGAACCAACCATAACAACAACAACAATAGTTAATGCTCCGTTCTATGTCTCAAAAACTTACGCTCTCCATAATGACTTCAACATTCCTTTCGTACAGCAATTAGCCAAGGACAAAATATCAATAAACTCCATACTACTCTCTCCCTTTGCTCTTAATTCTTTTGTACTATCTTTAGCGTCCCTAACAATCCACCTTGACGTTTTGAATCGACAGTGGCCCCGAGTTTTCCTTCAGGACTGATCCCGTAGAGAGAGTGCTACCGCTGGGTAGTTCTCTCACAGCCTACACAGTTTCATTTATCCAACATCTTACTCGTATTTACTCATTCTATATATGTAATACAGATTGTAAATTTCTAAATAGCCCATAACAATTTAGCCGCAAAAATCCCTTTGGCCGAATTAGTTTTAAAGCTATTGAATTTTACAAAAGTTAAGTACAAAAATGAAAAGAAAGTAGTCTAGACTTTCTAATTTACAAAAACTTTTGATCAATAAATTATTATTACCCAAAGTCTATTTTTTATTATTTATAAAATGAAATTAATAAAACTATACAATAAAATTAAAAAAACAATTTAATATTTCGCTTCCACAGTTACACATAAAAAAATTTATGCTTGAGTTAATATACCGGCGCCTTATGTTCAGCCAATAGAACGACCTTAATTAAAAAAAACTTTAAAAGGAAAATAATTACAAAAAAAAAAAAAAATACTCATAAAATGTTCTCATAATTATCCGTTATCTGGTCTGTTATCCGCCTACAAGATCTTGGGAATGTATTAAAAAAAATACATGTACAGATTTTATGTTGTTTTATTTTTTCTTTTAATAAGCTAAGAAAAAAAAAAACGAAAAGAAAGGAGGAGAATCTGGGTCATTAGGAGATTTTCATGTTTACATAATATAATAATAATGTGCATTTCTAATGCAAAATATAACGGATAAAATTAAAAAGTTCCGTTCATTAAAAGAATACTTACTAGTTGCTAAAGCGTGAAAAAAAAGTTGGTAACTACTTTAAGTTACTAACAGATTAATATAGTAAACAATTAAAATTAAATTTAATTAAGGTTTTTTTTTTTTATTAAAATATTAAGGCTTCTTTACTATTTAAGCGATTATGCAATGTGTTGCTAGCCAATTGTGAGCAATTACTTTCACTAACTTGCTGGGTAAGCGGAAGTGTTAGGATCGTGAACAAATTTTGGAGATTTCGAAGAATCGAGATTCGATTTTGGAGAATCAAGATTTCACCGGAAATACATTATTTTTCACGTCACCTAATTACGGGAAATAAATACAATATTTTTAACGAATGATTTATATAAAATTATTTCAAATACGAAAGAAAAATGATATTCCATTTATAACTATCGTATCTGACAGAGGAAAATTTTGGTGAAAATCGATTAACCAACCGGAAAAACGATTTTAGTGAATGTCATTTCCTGGATTTTTTTTTTTTTTAGACTTCCATGGCCATTCTCATGAAAAAAACCACTTAACTGAAATTTAAATGAAAAAGGATCAAAGGAAGTACTGATAATTGACGCTACAGTGCGGTATGAGAACAGTGATAAGCATCAAGCCATGAACGTTCACCTCGACAAAGAAGTCCATTTATCAAGAAAAATTCAGGGAGCAATTTGGTGGAAAGTGAATTTCAGGTCCGTGGACTTTGGTTTGGGTCAAGGGACACCATACCGAGGATGACCTTAGACTTCTTCAAGGAAGGTAGGCAGGCATCGATCAGGAGAATTTAGGGAGTATAGGGGAGTCCATAATTATAGATTCTTTGGGGATAATTAACCATCAAATCTATAGTTGACGGCGCTGTATGTACTCTCTTCCTAGGCGTAGTGGCGTGTACCTGCACTCGCTTAGACTCGCTTTTCCCCCTTAAAAAATTAGGGCACAAATGCATATGTTGCATGCATGACAAACGTAGTGTTTTATCTACACATTAAAGCCTTTTTTACATGTACATAAGGACTATACATATTATATATTATGTGTATATATATATATTTCTCGTTAAATGTCTCTTTCAATGTCGTCGTGACTGATGAGTACGCTGTGTGTCCCAGCAACTCAACTCAGTTGAGCAGCCTCACTGACCAAGGTCGTGTATCTCTCTCCGGTTTGAGACCTAGTCATCGACATTTTGCCCACATAATAATTTTTTAGTGTTCTGAAAAATATGTGACGTTATATTTCTCAAATGTTATTTGAGTTTATGTCATGTTTTACCGCTGCCTACTGGACTAAAATGTAATCGCATTCAATTATGAATTTTCCACGGCTAATTGTAGCAAACAAAAATGTTTAGTTGTTTTTTAATTTTTTTGTATGAATAAATATATAATTGAATTATTTGTTGTGGTTGGTTCCGCAGAGCTGGATAGCATCAGAGACATTTTCCATGATAGCCTACTTTTTGTGGTCATCGACCGCTTTCGGGCGTACCCATCTTCAGGATGCGTTTGTCAAATAGTGTGATAACACAGACTTGCTTAGAGCAAATTCAGTTTTCACACTCTGAATGTAAATATCTTTGATAATTGAATTATTATTTCCAAAATCATTCGTGGGCCATAGGCACACTAACTCGAACGCCTATTGGAAAAGACGGCCCTGCCAGCGATAATTCTGCTAGTAGGCAGTACACTTATCAATCACTCACTGATTCGCTTGGGGTTAGTGAATCTACGGGAAGAATTATCTGGTATTATGCGAGAAGTATATTTTCCGATCCTACCAAGACAATTTAAGATTGATAATGGCCTGTCTGGCTATCTTTACAAAATTAGATGCCAAAATAAGTTTTTTTTCTTGTCCAAGCATTCAGGATACAAGGGCAACAAGGCTGCAGATGGCTTTGTCCGGGGAGGGCGCCATCGGACTCCTTTTTTAGTCTTGAACACTTTTTGGCATTGCATGCCTCATTAGTACAACCTTTATAGCATGGGTGCACAATAGATCGCAAGAACTCGGGTGGAAACTACAAATTAGTGGCAGGCAGAAAAAATGTATCAATAGATTATCAATCAATTAATGTATCAATAGATACATTTTTCGCATTCGCCCAGGCTTAGATTAGATTTGATTAGATTAGATTGAATATGGGGTGGATCATGATTGCTTGTTGTGTCTACCACTGTAGGCCTAGTATGAGAAACCTTCCCTCTTCAAGAGGTTCAGGACTTTCCCAACCAGTTTTTATGGCGTTATAATCTCCTCTGTGAATCAGTGTGCCAAAGATCTTATAGCGCAATTAGGCGATTACAACATAATCGAACAACAGGTGCGACGCCATTTCCTCCTTTTCCTCCTGACATAGTTTATACAAAGGCGGCACACATTCAGCCTAATCCTACACCATTCATCATTGATCACGCTATCAACCAATCATAACTCTCACTCAGTCATTCTACCCTCTTATATACACTCTTCTCCCCTTAATTAATAAATCGTTGAAATATAAATTGTAGGTGCAATGTCAGTTGTGTGTTTCTCAATTCATCATCATCACAACCTTCATCCTACTTACTAAATAATAAGGTTAAATGATCTTTAATGAATTCAAAATAGAATAAACATAAACCAGTCCATGACCTTTGCGTCATTATCTTACTACGATTTTTATTGGACAACCAATATTGGAAAAACATTAGTTTTAAAATGCGATTAATTGATATAATTAAGAATATTAATTTGTTTATTAGACAAGAAAGTTTATTTGTGCAAGTCAATTTTTTATAGTTTACATATTGGTAGCTACCGGCAATATTGATTTAATATATTCATTAACTTAACCTAGCTATGAAGGCTAATTATATCATGATATAATTAATAGCAATAAGACTTATTTAAATATTAATTATTCAACTAAATGTAAAACATAAAATGAAAACGCATAAACTTGAAAGCAATTGTTTTTTTGTTCCTTTAATTTTTATGGAGCAAATAATGGATTTATTATTAACTTTTAATTGTTCATCAACTGGCCAAGGATAGAGCAATCGTGTTCCCATGATATAAGTCGAAACCTTGTAATTGAACCAAGACGCTCCTATATTTAGTGTACAGCTTTAGGTTAATTTGCTATATACGTCCCTGAGATTGCGTTATGCATTTTTTTTATTTTATTCGGCTCTTTAATAGTCCTGTTTTTATTATTTTTTTTTTTTTATTTAAGGCGCGTCAACATCTATGGTAACTGGCGCCCGGAGCCTTCTCAGTGCACTGCCGGCCTCCGGACAGTGTTTTCTCGTTATAGACAACGATGCCAATCACCGGACAGTGATCTGTAGAGGATCCTAGGAAAAAAAAATCTAAGGGCAGCACAGCAGAACTCGAACCTGTGTCCTCCGCGTGGGAATTCATTACGCTAACCACTTAGCTATTTCCTCCCTTAATAGCCCGGTTCTAATAACATTTTATTTGAATGAGAAATCGAATTTTTCATTAAGTGTTTAATGCCTTAATTTACACATACATAAATATAGATGACCGGAAACCGTACTTAACTTGCTGGTTCTGACGTCATGAGAGATAATTAGCTCCTAGCAAAATTTACCAATAGCAACTACGGATCTTTTAGGTTTCCGTAGCCATTTTTGACATTTTGGGTTGAGACTACGTCTGGGGTTTGTTAGAAACCAACTTTTCACCCATATTGCAATGAGCCTCTTCAGGGTCGTTACACCTTGAATGTTAATGGAGCAAACCAAATGGAAATTTAATGGTTGCTCTATTTACTTTCAAGGTGTAACTTTAAAGAATCAATTTTTTAGATAGCAAATAAAATTGATAGGATTTATAGATGGCCAGTTAACATTCTATGTTTAAGGAAATTGTTGGAGTTGTTTACGAGAAAAATTCCAAACAACACAGAAACCTAATGTGTAAAGTTGCAATTTTGGTACACCAATTTTTAAAAACTTGGAATTCAATGCATCAACTTGCATTTAATGTACTTTTAAATGGTAGAACCGTACATTTGTAACATTTTAGAGGAGTGGTTGATGCTACAACAGCAACAGAAACCTCAAAAATCAATTTTCAAGGAATCATAAAAATGGTTTCAAATAAAAATGATTGGACTACTCTGTGTGTAGTTTTTATGCGAAGATTAATGAAAATCGTTGAGAGATGTTTCCGAAAACTATCACAAAAAATTGATTAAACTATTCAGTAAAACGCACTTTCGGTTGACAGACTTTGACAGCCATTCTCATGTCATAATCAATTGTTAATCTGTCCATTAACCATTTTCCTTCAATCCACATGGCATCTTCCCTACTATTTCCTACTTCAATGCTCTTTCCCTTCGATAAATCCACAAATTGGACACTAGGGGGTTATCTACTGGATTCCCTGGACTGTCGGGACATCACCACCAGCTTCCAATCAAAAGAATACCCCATCATAATTCCACCTCACGGTCTTTTCTACAGATACGATATCTCTGGTATTCGACTGTAGTTTGGAGGTGTGAAACAAAACCTTCCTTACCTTCCATTCTTTCCTAATACTTTTTTATCCATCCATAGGCGTGGAGGTGAAGTTGGCTCTAGAATTAACAAGTCAGCTTTTTTAAGACCATTGTAAAACGGCTCATAAAATAAAGCATCCTAGGAGAGATTTGGTGGGAATGACGCATTTTCGGAGGGCTCATTATGCTCACATTTACTGAATTTTTTGAGAGGGTGGAAGAGAGACAAAACTGAGCTAAAGGACAGAGCGGTCTCCTTAAGAAAACATAACTACAAAATGGACACTTAGCAAATCCTCTTTGTGGCGATTTTTTTTCAACTTTGGCGTTGGATTTCTTGTGCCGAACTTGGAGTCGAAGATATTTCTTCACATTAAGCCTATGCTGGTTCCACGTGATGTGGACCGGGCGTCTTGTCCCCTTCTTTACTAACTCCAAGTTAGTTTCCTATGATAGAACCAAACTATGCACCAGTAAGATGTTTCATTGAATTTCTTAGGAACTCACCTGCATCGTGGTGGCATCACAATGATTTTTCAAGAGAACGTGTAAATCCATCAATTTTCCACCCCACCTCCTTTCCTGCGGGTTGTAGTCTTAAGGTCTTCGGCCGTGGATCGAAGGCGTTAATCATAACTCCTTACCTTTTTGTCTTCTTCCTATACTTGTTGTTCCTTTTTTAGGCGAAATGACCGATAAGGGCTCAGGCACTTTACTCATTAATGGCCTAAGTGCTTCCTTAGAAGACATGACGGTAGCCAATGAACTGTGGCTCGACATATCCTATTATTATTTTTTCTTTTCAGCTAATTATCTGCAGAGTCCACAACATACGATCACCTACAAGAATCGCAAATTTTGAAAATTTAACCACACTACTTTATATTAATTCCTGCATGGATTATGCACAACCCAAGGGAGTTCAGCGGCCTTGGGTAGTTTGGCCACTGTCTTCCAGTCCGAGGTGGTAGGCATCATTGAATGCTGCCGCCTTGTGGGGGATTGGCAGGGAGAGATCAAAGAGGTGCGGATTTTCTCTGATAGTCAGGCCGCACTGAGGTCTTTGAGCAAGCCATGGTGGAGTTCGAAACTAGTGGGAGAATGTAGGAGAAGGCTTAATGCTTTGGCTCGGAGGGGTAAGGTGCGTCTCTATTGGATACCCGGACATGCGTAATGAGAGGGCGGATCAGTTGGCTAGGGAGGGATCATCAATATCATTTTGCGGTCCTGAACCAGCCCTTGCCGTCACGAAGAAGTTTCGCAACAAACAGATTAGATTTTGGGAGATGAGAGTCTTGGACAAAATGCTGGGAGGACACGCAGGGGTGCCTCCAAGCTAAAAGATTTATAAAAGAAATTAAGCAGGGAGTTTCTGAGTATCTCCTGTCCCTTAGTAGGACTGGTCTGAGGATTTCGGTGGGGATAGTGACTGGACACACTTGGGTGTCTAGTCACTTGTTTAACATAGGGAGGACGTCTAGTCCCATTTGTCAGAACTGCGACGACGGTGTCAGGGAAACGGTGTACCACTATTTATGTCAGTTTCCCCGTTTCGTTGGTACTAGGTTTCGCGTATTTTGGAGGGCACCACTCTCACAGGATTGCCTGGGCGAGTTGGAGTTCAAGGATATCTTGGGATATTGTAGATAGACCGGTAAGCCACCGGGAGACACTATTTAAGGGGAAATGGGGGGGGCATCGGGGGGATAAAAGCCATATAGGCTAAGGTCCCACGCTATCAGGGCACCCGGTATAATAATAATAAAAAATGTACAACCCAATGTACTTATCGTTAAGGATGACGTTTTATCAATTCTACATTGAAGAAACTGTCCATGCCAGATTTGTATTCTCTGTGACATGCCAACTGCAGGTTAAAATCCAATGAAGAGGATAGAGAGAGAATGGCACCTAATTTAGCCCAATCCAATGTATATGTCCTCATGATTGAACCTTATTTAGCCAACTATTACTATTACTAAACGGCCATATTTGCATTACATTGAATAATGTGGTCTTCTTAGAGCAATTTCGTATTTTTTTTGTTTTTGTTTTTTTTATTAAAGATAAATTCCAAGAATATATTTCTCGATACAAAAACAAAAAATGCAATAGAAAAAATAAATGCTTTGCGATTCAGTTGCAGAGATAAAGGAAACAGAATACCAGCCAAAGAAGGGCATGAAATTCAAGTTACAGATTAAATGTTCTCCAGAAGTATTTTAACTGTATTGGAAATATTTATTTAAAAAAAAGAAAAAATTGTAATATTTTTTAAAATATAAAAAGTTAATATTTCAGGGGGAAATAAAAGATGTAATAAATAAATTTAGTAAACTAGATATATATATCTGTACCATTTTTAAAAAAAAAAACACACTATGTTATGATACCTTAAATGTCGCGTGATATTACAAACAAAGATCGCATTGCGTGACAAGACTGTTTTTTTTTTCTCTCTGTTTTTAGTGGTAGATAGGGGCGTGCCCACTATTTTAACTACAAAGATGATGATGCCTGGAGATGCAATCATGTTTAATGTTGAGCAACCTTGGAAATGAAAAAACACACAGAGAGAGAGAGAGAGAGAGAAAAAAATACATTTATCTATTAACCAAGATGAAGAGGGTAATTTAATAACTTGCATTCCACATTCATGTATATATCATGCACTGATTGATTAATATATATATATATTTTAAATAAATTATGTATTCACTTGTGAGCAATTAAGATTTCCGTACAAGTTTATTTTATTTTCTTCTTTTTTTTTTTATGTAAGATTTTTAAATGTATCCTACGACTAGTTCTAGTCCCATCGCCTCTTTGCTTACGTAATTTGAGGATGCTATCCATGTAGACTGAATAAACTTGTTCTCTTTTTTCCCAGCGACTTGAATTCTATCCTCCACTCCCTAAGTAGGTTCAAGTAAGATCCCATCTTAAACCTTTTTCACCCAAGTCAATCGCCAAATGAAATAAGAGTAAAATATAATTGTAACATGATCTGAACAAAAAATATCTCAAAAAAGAAAAAAATATCGCAGCAATATCAAACTTCGTATTAACGATTAGGTAAATCTAGCACACAAAAGTTTCGGGCAAAGACTGAAAAATTAGGTAGACAAAAAAAAAAAAAATCTAGTGTGAAACACTCACACAACTTTCTCTCACTCCTGTTCTCAAAATTATACGTAATAGACAAATGATACAGTTTGTGGACCAAATATAACGAAATTCGTCGAAAACTGAAAAAGCTGTTCAGTGTAAGCGCACTTCCGGCTTACAATTTTCTTAAAACTTGGAATTTTGGCCATCTATTTATTTCGAATTAATTTTGTTTGGATGATAGAATTGTATAATCAACTATGATACCACTTTAGGGGAAGCTGCAACCCCACCCTTCCCCTAAAACTGCCCTTACATGAATTTTTCCAGAGAAATGTCTTAAATAAAAGATGTAGATCTTTGCATTTTTATTTTGTATACGAAGTTTCAAGAAAATCGTCGGAAACATTTTTGAGAAAATCGTCGGAAAAATGAAAGAACCAATTAGTAAAGTGTCAAAACAAACGCACTTCCGGTTATCTGATTTTTTCAAACTCGGAATTTCTACAACATATTTAATTCTAGTTAACATTATTTAGATGACAGGATTGTCTAATAAACTGAAATAGCACTTTAGATGGAAACCTAACCCCACCCCTCCCCCAGAAGTGCCCTTAAATGAATTTTCCTGGAGAAATGTTTCAAATAAAAATTGTAGCTTTTTGTATGTGTAGTTGATATACCAAGTTTAAAGAAAATCGTCGGAGCTATTTTTGAGAAAATCGCAAAAACGTAAAAAAACAACCAGTAAAGTGGTACTTCCGGTTGAGGAATATTGACACATAACGCACCGTCAGTTCCCATGGTGATACCTAAACGTAATATCAAGTTTGAACTTTCTACGATTTTCCGTTTGAGCTAAAAACCACGGTTTTGGACTCAGGGGACCTCAAAACGGATATTTCCGGTGAAAACTCAATATCGATAATTTGACACGATTACAATACTTCCTCTTACTAGGAGTAAGAGAAAGTAATAAGTATATAAAGTAATTCAAATATTTATAAACGAAAATATTTACGTGAAAGTATGTTTCTGTTAACATCTGATTCAATAAAACCGTACTGTTGTTGAACTGATGGCGTATATTATAAACCTGACTAATTTTATATAACGGAAGTGAGAATTAGAGAGAATGGATTTTAGAGAAATAAACTAGATGATATGCTGAACAGTGTATCGTGGAAAAAAATGCAGGAAACTGCAAAGGAGTTTACGGTTAAAATAGAAGTTAGGTAACAAGAGAAATATAAAGAGACAGACTGGCTGTGTAATAAGAAGTTAGTATTTAGGTTGCTGACTAAAATGTAAACTGGTCGTAAACTGTCCTCCTAAACTGTATTGTTGACGCTCTATTTATCTGAAACTATAATGGAGTTGATGAGGAGAGAAATTGGGATTGATTAATTAGACGAGATATAATTATAATATAGCTATAAGCTTACACAAACTACACTGGTCTTGTAATGATTTTATAGATAAAATGGTAGGAGTAGAGATATGACACGATACGATGCGGTGTATGGTTGAATCTGATAGATAGATGTCTAGATCTCTCACTGGTTTATATACAGGTTCTCCACACTCTAGCCTGCTTAAGTCAGATAGTACCAGAGAGAGTCTGTTTTCTCTCGATCGGGCTTGTGTTCTCTCTCTTGTCGTTACAAAACGAACTTAGTATGGAACTTAGATGGGGAGTGGCTAACTTTTGATTCATTTAATGTGTGCTTCTCCATTCTTCATATCCTATGAATATTTAATGATTCGGATCCCATTACAGTTATATTATGTGTTTATAGAGGGCGTTTCTTTCAACTTGGTATTTAGGATTATTTCTAAAATTAGGAGGGGGATTTCTAAAAAAAACAACTCCTAAACACCGAAATGGAAGAACATCCTCTATGAACACATAAGATAAAATTAGTGAGGTTAAAGTCCTGGATATTAGATCTTGCATCAGTTCAAAAGTTTGATAAGTTTATTTCATTAATATTATTTAAATAGGTGTTAATAAAAATATGATTTCAATGTAGGAATTTAATGTATGGTAAACTTTAATGTTGACTTCAAAGCACTATTCCGTCCAAGTAAAACGTAAACATTTGAGATAAAATTCTGTTTAACAGACTCTGAACAAAATTTACGTATTTGTTGAACTCTGCTGTAATAAAATACTATAAAGTTTAAGTAAAAAAAAAAATATATTAAAATGTTTTTGATTTAATATTAAATTACCCGAAAAATTGAAATTGATAAATTCTTTTTGGTTTAAAAAAACCAACTCTTGATGTCAAGCTTGGGCTAGATCGTAGTAAACCTAAGATAATCTAGTGATATATTCTTCTAATTCAAAAATAATAATTAAATTTATATTTATATAATAATTGATGTCTATATGAACATCATTAAGTTAAAATTGTTTAAAAAGAATTTAATATTGCTATGTCCTCACGCGTTGGTCTATTGGCTAGCGCACTCACCTTTTTCGGTGAGAGAATTCAGTGTTCGATTCCCGTGAGAGCCGGGTTCCAGGCTGTAGGCTGGGTAGCGAAGGCCGGATCTAAAACGGCGAGAGCTTACCACATGTCCCCCAATATGAATCGCCGTCTGGCAAGCTGTTACGCCCGTAGGTTAGTTAATATTGCCATTATATGAGCGACAATTAGTAAATATCCGGAAATAGTCAAAACTTATGGTTTAGTTCTCGGAACATAGACAAAATACTGATTACTATACTTATTATGACATTTTGTCACTTTCTTTCCTACGTCCCTTGGAGCACGGGGCTCTATGCGGTTGCACCTCTCGCGTATTCCTTGAGCCGAGGCCTGTTGATGTGACTAGAAATGAATTTTCTAGTGAAATTTTGATACGATTCACAATATTTTCACTTAAAAATAAGAGAAAGTAAAAAAGCTAGTGACAATTTCTATCAGAGATATTTCCCGTGATAGCCTGCTTCTTTTTGTGGTCATCGACCGGTTTCGGGCGTTCGCCCATCACCATGATGCTTTTGTTAAAACTGTGTAATAACATAGTCTTGCACAGAGCAAATTTAGTTGATATACTTAATTGTTTGTTGTTTAGGCCGGACTAGAGTGGGAGTAACTGGTTACGTACAGCGACGGCAGAGTATTCAGTGAGTCTAAGCGGAGTTCATACAGTAGTCACTACGCCTCATCAGCCTTTCTCTTTACCTCTCACTACCATTCTGTATATTTTAGTGTAAAGTCCAGGCAGTCAAGCTTGCTTTTATATTATACAGTGTTCAACTTCACTTCTAGTTTATTTATCTAAACCAAACCATTTTCTCTCCTTCACAAACCCATTATAGGATGATGTAATAGGATCCAAGAGAGGGAACCAAAGCAGAGAGAGAGAGAGAGAGACAGTCTCAGTCACTAGTTTAGGCCAGACTAGAGTGGGAGAAACTGCTTAAATATACCGACGGGAGAATATTCAGGGAGTCTTATAGCAGAGTTCATGCAGCAGTCACAAAGCGTCATCAATCTTTCTTTTTACCTCTCACTACCATTTTATATATTTTAGTGTAAAGTCCAGGCAGTTTGTGCTACTTTTATATCATACAGTGTTCATCCATACTTTTAGTTTATTCATCTAAACCAAACCATTTTCTCTCCTTCACAAACCTATTATATTAACTATAAAGTCCCTGCAGTTTGTGTGTTCTATTCATTATACAGTGTTCAGCATTTAATCTAGTTTATTTCTCTAAAATCAATTCTCTCTCTTTCTCACTTCTATTATACTTTTATGTACTTTAAAATATAAGGTTAAAGACAATTGTCGAAGCATCAGAGATATTTTCCGTGATAGCCTGCTACTTTTTGTGGTCATCGACCAGTATTGGGCGTACTCCTATCATCAGAATATTTTTGTCAAAACAATGTAATAACATAGACTTGCATAGAGCAAATTTAGTTGATATACTCAGTTGTTTGTTTAGTTTTTTCTTTTTTTACTTTCTCTTACTCCTAGTAAGAGGAAGTATTGTAATCGTGTCAAATTTTCGATATCGAGTTTTCATCGGAAATATCCGTTTTGAGGCCCCCTGAGTCAAAAAAAAGTGGTTTTTAGCAAATGGTCTGTCTGTGTGTGTGTGTGTGATTGTTTGGGGGAGGGGTGGGGTTAGGTTTTCATCTAGAGTGCTATTTCAGTTTATTAGACAATTCTATCATCTAAATAATGTTAATTAAAATTAAATATGTTGTTGAAATTCCGAGTTTAAAAAAAATCGGATAACCGGAAGTGCGTTTACTTTACGACTTTACTAAATGATTTATTCACTTTTTCGCAATTTTCTCAAAAATGGCTCCGACGATTTTTTTTAAAGTTCGTATATAAACTAAACATGCAAAGATCTACAACTTTTATCCAATACATTTCTCTGGGAAAATTCTTTTAAGGGCACTTTTAGGGGAGGGGTGGGGTTAGATTTTCATCGAAGTGCTATCCTAGTTGATTATACAAGTCTATCATCCAAACATAATTAGTTAGAAATAAATAGATGGCTGAAATTCCGAGTTTCAAGAAAATTAGTAAACCGGAAGTGCGCTTTTACTGTACAGTTTTTTCTGTTTTCGACGAATTTCATTAAATTTGGTACACAAACCATAAAATATATCAATTATCATTTTGAGAATTGGAGTAAGAGAAAGTTATGTGAGTGTTTCACACCAGATTTTTTTTAGTAATGTGTGCGTATTTCGTTCTTAACCCAGAGTTTTTGTGCTTGAATAATTGTTTTTCATACTGTAATTGTGTCAATTTTTATATAGATCGTTGCATATTTAGTAGTGTTGTTATGTAGTAGACACAGTTGTTTAAAATATATATATATTGGGTTTTATATTGAAGATTTTACATAATAAATTGTAATACATGTTTAGGATATTTAGCCTCATTGGCTCCACAGTTGTTGTAGTTGGTTCCGCAGAACTGGAAATCCATCAGATTTGCTCCGTACAAGTCTATGTTATCATACTGTTTTGACAAAAACATTCTGATGTTGGGCGAACTGATGACCAGAAAAAAAAGCACGCTATCACGGAAAATATCTCTGATACTTTCCAACTCTGCGGAACCAATCACAACAAATAATAACATTTCTTAAGATATTTTCTTTTTATTCCAGTTCTCCATCTTCAGTGGATTATATGTTTTGTTTTTTTGCAGAATTAAATTAAATAAGTATTACAATTTCAACAGAAATAATTTCTAACAAAAACTGATAGATCCATTCCATTTATATTCATTCACACACAATGCTTGTAAACAAAGTAATGTTTGTTCTATTCAGTTTATTTTAACAAAGACGTCTGGTAAGCATAGCTATTCACAATAACTACATTTGCATAACAAGCTTTGTTATACTTTTTTTTTATTTATCTGCAGAAAGGAAACCAAAAAAAAACCTTATTTAAATAAAAACACGAAAATTAATAGAATAATGTCTAAAAATACTTCACTTTTTTTTTTTGCATAATTAAAACGATTTATATTTTTGTTTTCTTAATTATACAGAAAGATTGTTACAATGTAATAAATAAGTAGTAGATTTACATTGGAGGCGCCACCAGATGTTTTTAGGTTATTACAACTCTCATAACCTTCATTCGCATAACCTTCTTTTACACCAATTAATCAACAAAGTTAACCTTAAAATTGCAAAGTTTATAATTTTATTTTGGCTCGCCATAAAAAAAAAGGTGGTAAGGATTTTACTTGTTTATGTGAGCGGCCTTAAGTGGAGCGCCCCCTATATAAAAAAAAAAGAACAACAAAATTTGTGCAAATTTAAATTTAAACTAACTGTCAAAACCTCAAAAAACTATCAAAAAATGTGTTTAAATAAGATTGATACCTAGGTTTGTATCTATGCAGCAAGTATTCCAAGGTTAAAAAAAAATCGTACTAGCCGTTTTTGAGGAAATACCCCCCCCCCCCAAAACGTGTGAAATACTCACACAACTTTCTCTTACTCTAGTTCTCTAAAATTGTAATTGACAAATTTTATTGTTAGTGTACCAAAATTTGATGAAATTCGTCGAAAACTGAAAATACTGTTTAGTAAAAACACAACTTCTGGTTTACTAATTTTCTTGAAATTCGGAATTGGGGCCATCTATTTATTTCTAATTAATTTTGTTTGGATGATAGAATTGTATAATCCAACTATGATAGCACTTTAAGAGAAAAACATAACCACCACTCATCCCCCAAAAGTGCCCTTAAATGAATTTTCCCTGAGAAATGTTTCCAATAAAAGTTATAGGGATCAGAGACATTATCCGTGGTAGCCTGCTTCATTTTGTGGTCATCGACCGGCATCTTCAGGATGCGTTTTTCAGACAGTGTGACAACACAGACTTGCACAGAGCAAACTTTGTTTTCACACTGACTGGTTTAACTGTATTTAAAACTAAACTCTTAAACTAGGTCAAGGGGTATGGTCAGCTGGGTGGGAAAACACGTGTTTGAGTTATTAAGTGGCAAATTTTCCTTACTGGACACAACACTTGGCGGTCTAATTTTTAAACTCTGTTGTTGGGGGGAGATTTACTTTACAATTAACTAATCAAAATAAAATATAAAATATATAAAATTAAATTAAATTAAATTAACGATTTAAACTAACATCATTTAAAATTAAGCGATTTTTATAATTAAGTGTTTTATAACTATGCATTCCAGTCATTATTTCACTTTTTCACACAACATTCACATCCTCGCCAGCATGTATACCTAAATATGATTTATTATATAATTAAGTTTTTTATTATGCATTCCCCCCACGTGTTGTGTCCATTGTAAGGAAAATTTGCCCTTTAACAACCTAAACACGTGTTTTCCCACCCAGCTGACCATACCCCTAGGCGTAGTTTAAGAGTTTAGTTTTAAATACAGTTAAACCAGTCAGTGTGAAAACTAAGTTTGCTCTGTGCAAGTCTGTGTTGTCACACTGTCTGAAAAACGCATCCTGAAGATGCCGGTCGATGACCACAAAATGAAGCAGGCTACCACGGATAATGTCTCTGATGCTTTCAAAGCTCTGCGGAACCAACCACCACAACAAAAGTTATAGGTCTTTCTACATGTAGTTAATATACCAAGTTTGAAGAATATCGTTGGAGCCATTTTTTTTAAAAATGGCAAAAAAGTGAAAATAATTCCCACTAGTAAACGTATATCAATTTATAATGATATGTAAACGGAAAATCAAGTTTCAACTTTCTACGGTTTTTCGTTTTTTGAGCTACACTGTTCAAATACTTACATATACACAGACACACACACACCACTTGCTAAAAACCACTTTTTTGGACTCATAGGACCTCAAACGGATATTTCCGGTGAAAACTCGATATCGAAAATTTGACACGATTACAATACTTCCTCTTACTAGGAGTAAGAGAAAGTAAAAAAATAATGTATTTAAACTACAACAATGTCTTGCGATAAGTAACAGGTCCAATTAAGGATCATATGATGGAATTATACACCTTGAGATAGGTGCTAGCAAAAACTAATGTAGCACATGCAAAAGAGTTTAGTTAACTAAAAGAAAAAACCTGGATTGAAGATTCCCAGGGCACGAGAAGTGCTATATCTGACTGGCCACACTGCTGATGAGTAAGGCTGCGTTATTCAGCTATTAAATTAAACTGGTACTAGTTCCTTAAATGAGTTAATATAAAACATTAAATAATGAATTACACTGCGCACTTGAAGTTGTCACAGTGATGCGAATTGGATCGTCCAATTGAGTTGATTATTACCGTAAGGTATGTAATCTTGTAAGATGCTTCTTTAAGGTTCCAAGTCTCAGCTAGAAGTTAAGAGACCAGTTAGTAGTGAAGCCAGAACGTTAAGATAATGTTGGCAATAATAATAATAATAATAATAATTAGAGGAAATTGGGATGGGAAGGGACCAAATAACTGGTCTCAAATACCCCAGCCGATGGCGTCCCAACCTGATACAACGATTAATTGCGAAGTTGCAATAACTCCTCTTGAAAGTATTTGTGACGAGATATCTTCAATAAAATTAGATTCAGATGTAAGAATTAGCTGCTTGGAGCTGGAATAGAGTTGGTTTCCTCATCGAGAAAGCATGTGCTGCTTGTTCAAGATGCCGTTAGTGGCCAGGAAGCAACAAAGAACTAGTACGTGTGGCTTGACTCATTGAGCTGGACCCAAAGAGATAGTGCGAGAAAGACAGCGCTGCTTCCCAAATCAGACATGTTAGCCAACATAATCCTTCAATCAATGCAGTGTCGTGCAAGGCACTAATTGTAATGTAGTATAGAACTAATAAAGAATAGCATGAATTTTCATATAAATAGAACTAGAAATAGAATTAAGAAATATGACTGGATCAACCGTATGACCAGTCAGATTTCAAATACAGTCAGGGGGGCTCCCACAACTAATTGTCCCCTCTATTATCAATTCGCGTAGAAATACGCGACAGATAAAGTAAGGATGTTGTTGGCGAGTGCTTGAACAAGGACAACGGTTTATAGTTTGTCGGCAGTTCTTTTGAAGTGTAAACGGAAGATACTTTTTGATAGATATTTAGCGTATTATCTAATCTTAAAATAACTTGCGTAAACAACTAGTGAACAGCATGGAATAGAAGTTCTTTTGTATTATTTATTTTATTAAATTAGCTCGTTAAAAAAAACGGCTAAACTGCCAGTTTAATTATTAAATTTCAATATAAAATAGTCCATACTTTACACAGGATGACATCGTGTTTTTACATTTCAATTTATTCCAAGTACACGTAAAGAAGTATATTTCTGACACTGACAACTTAATTTATTTATTTTGGCAATTTCAATGAAAGTGCCTTCAAAAAAAAAAATTTCATTTAATGTTTATTTAAATATGTTTAAAAATATAACTACTATTAAAAACTAAATTTAACAAATTTCCGGATGACCTTTGTACACTGATGATCTTGGCCCATTTCTTACCAAACATCAACACAAGCTTGTCACAGCTGTTTTATTTATTTTTTTTTCTTTTTTTTTTTTTCTTCCATATGTTGATTAATTTTGTGACCCATTTCACTCTACATACATAAATATATATATCTATTTCTTTTTTTAAACTGTTCCCACTTCTCTCTCACTCTGTGCCGTCCACACATTACACTTCCTTACAATACAAACACTTTCTCATTATAATTTCTAGGAAGTGCTTCTACACCATGATATAGAAATAGAAGTTTAAGATACCAAAAAAAAAAAAAATTGTTCGAAAGTCATCAAGAAAAAAAATTTTAACTAATTTACTTGCAACTTGGAATTGCATGCAATCTATTTTTATTTCTAATTAATATTATTTAGATGATTAGAATATTGTACGTATATATAATTAACTGAAATAACACTTTAGAGGATTAGCGTACTGGATTCCCACGCGGAGGGCCCGGGTTCGAGTCTAGCTGTGCTACCATTTAGATTTTTTCCTTCCTAGGAGCCTCTACAGTGCACTGAGAAGGCTCCTCCGGGCGCCAATGATCTTGGATGTTGATGCGCCTTAAATTTAAAAAAAAAAAAACACTTTAGAGGAAACCATAACCTCACCTCACCCCCAAAAGTGTGCTTAAATGAATTTTCTTTCCCGGAGAAATGTTGCAAATAAAAGTTGTTGTAGCTATTTGCATGTGTACGCTGATATAACAAGTATAAAGACAATCGTTGCGAGCCGTTTTTGAGAAAATCACAAAAATTAAGAAAACTAATCAGTAAAATGGTTATCTCTATCAGTTGCTACAGCTTTTTCAATTCCGCAAATTCAGCTGAACTCTTGAATCCTCTCCTACATCATCAAGCCATATAATGGGTATGATGAAGGAGAAAAAAATGATTTGGTTTAAATTAATAAATTAGATATGGCTGAACACTGTCGTACAATGAAAAAAGTGACACTGACTGCCTGGACTTTAAAATATATAGTATTGAAACGCAGCCAGTGGTGCCATCTAGGAGAGAAATTAGGAACCTCAAGTTCTCTTAGTGGCCGCTAGGAAGCGCTGGCGACGCGCTCTAGTTCTGTCTGGAAGGATTGAGAAGATTCTCCACAGGTATAAATAGTAGGACCGCAGAGAGTTTTGCTGAGTTTTCCAGTTACAAACGAAGTGTACGTTTGTGGAAAGTGTATAAAAAGTGAACAAAGTGAACTTTTGTGGTTTAAACTGTGAAGTAATTATTATTAAGTGTTGTTTTTTTTTGTAATTTATTGTGTATAACAATAAATTGGTGTTTTCTTTATTGAATTTAGAGTATTTTATCTATACGAACCCACTTAAAACTAGTTGCAGTAGCTAGTTTAGATGGAAAAACGTTACAGTATTGTAGTGAGTTGTAAAGGTTGATGATGCGTAGTGACTGCTGCGTGAACTCTGCTATATTACAATATAGAATAGAAAAATATTACCTTCTCTCAGAAAACTATCAGAACTATCAGAAATCGGTTGTTAAATAAAAAAACTGGTATGAAACTTTCTTTTATTGCAGTTTACAGACTTGGAAATGACAAAATAAATTCATACACGAATACATGAAAATTTTTTTCATCTCCACAGTTTCAACTTCTTCAGTCGATGATATCTTCATTTTGAAATGTCATTTAATGGCCAGAAAGAATATATGGCATTAGCGAACCAATTCTTGTGGCCAAATTGCAATTTTACTGACCTTTTCATAAATCTATAAGTCGCAAGCTAGTCATATTCCTCGTCAACAAGTCTGCCTTTTGATCCTCACCATTAGCATGCTGACTTCCTACTATATATTTTTCAAAGATCCATATCGATATTGTCTAACCATACAGCCGAGGGGATATGAGTCTTCTTTATCTCCTTGCGCCCCTTGGCTACTTCCATAAGCAATCCGCTCCACACGATCTAGCCGGACTCATTTCTTCCCGTCATTATATGCTACTAGATTCGGTTCTCCAAACAGTTTCGTCAGTACCCAGATTAGTTCACTTGTATTCCCTCTATTGTCTCCAATCATATTATCTTTAATAACTTTTCCAGTACTTTTCTTTCCTAGATCCCGACAATCCATTCGTTTTCTTCTACCAGCATCAAAGTTTCACTAGCATATTTGACCCGCTGGACTGTTCACTGTCATGTAATCTATATAAGACAAGTGACACAGACTCCTGGCAGTCAGTGTCACTTTTTTATACTATACAGTGTTCAGCCATATCTAGTATATTAATCTAAATCAAACCATTTTCTCTCCTTCATCATACCCATTATAACCCATCTCAGTTTGGATCTGCCCACTCTGCGGTCGCAAGGTAGCATCTTAAGTCCAGTTTTGTTTTTAATTGCCATAAATAGCATTCTGACGTGCCTAGAACCGTCAGTACAAGGAATGCTATATATGCCGATGACTTTGTAATATTTAGTAGCTCGTCACAGTTTGAAGAAGCTCATCAGAATTTGCAGCATGTTATTAAAAACTTAGAAAACTGGACAAAAAAGAATGGACTCCGCTTCTCGTCAAGCAAAAGCAGTTGTCTACACTTCCACAGATTCCGCCGCGTCCAGCCAGAAGTGAATTTAACTTTAGATGGTGGACGCATATCATGTCTGAATAATGTTAAATACCTGAGAGTTACATTTGACACTAAGTTGACTTGCCGATCCCTTCTGCAGAACTTAAAACAAAAGTGTCTTAAGACACTGAAAGCTGTCAAGTTTGTTACAGGGACGACCTGGGGTGCAGATCGGGCCAATATGTTGAACTTTTATAGAGCATTCGTGCTTGCTAAATTGGTCTATGGAAGTATGATCTATGGGTCAGCAAGGGATTCGGTTTTAAAGACTATAAACTCTAGCCACAATGAGGGCATCAGAATGTCTCTAGGAGCCTTATGAAGTAGCCCAGAGGAGAGTCTTTATGTGGAAAGCGAGGTACCTTCACTCTACATTAGAAGAAACCTTCTCATATGCAGCTATACATCAAGGGTAATAGCATTCCAAAAACACGTTACTTTCAGTAGGGTTCATTTCCCCTTATTTGAAGATTTATACCGTAGCGCAAGTACCAGTACAAAACCGCTAGACATAAGGTTCAAAAACTTCTGCGACCTAAATATCGTTGGTAAGACTGGCAACGCAGAAAATTGAACCATGGACGTTAAAAGCACCCAAAGTAGATTTTACTCTTAGCAAGTGTAGGATAACACTCCGAATTATGTGTACAAGAAGAAATACTTAGAGAAAACAAGTGTTCACCGACGGTTCCGAAATATCAACCAATGTTGGATCTGCATTCGTGGTTGATAACATAAAGCATTGATTCCACCTGAGTGACGAATACAGTTTTTTCACAGCGGAGTTATTTGCCATCCATGAAGCATTACAGTATGTAGTTCGTAGTGAAGCACAGAAGTATATAATATGCACAGATTCAAAAAGTGCTCTACAAGCAGTCACTCAGCTGGATAGCCACAACAATTTAGTACAGGCTGTGCATACTCTTCTCCATACCTGCAGCTTGAAAAATAAAGTAGTAGCGTTCCTGTGGGTCCTTGGACATGCAGGAATAAATTACAACGAAGTCGCGGACAAAGCAGCGAAGGAAGCAGCACTACTGCCAAATGAGTAAGAACTCATTCTGCCATCTGATTGGATAAATCACCTGAAGAAAGAGCTAATTGCCCTATGGAAGAGAGAATGGGAATTCATGCCAACTGCAAATAAACTGAGAAATATTAAGAACTCCCCAAGGAAATGGTGACGTCATATCGAGCTGTTCGACGAGAAGAGTTGTATTGGCAAGATTGTGCTTAGGCCCTACTTTGCTAACACACAGATACTGGTTTCGTAGTGAGCAACCGCCGATTTATAACGTTTGCTTGGTACTATTGACTTGTCCGCCACATTCTAATTGAATGTCCACAATATGCTAGTGCTAGAGAAAAATTGAATATGCCAAACAATCTGAAAGAGGCCCTAGATAATGATGAATGTAGCATAAGAAAAACAATACAATTCCTTAGAGACATTCAGCTATTTAATTTAATCTGAAAATTTAATCAGCAGCTTGAAAATTTAATTTAATCTGCCCAAAGCATGTATCAGAAATTTCACTTGGAAAGATTGGTAGGATGAAAAGTGTGATTAAGTGCATTACACTGGCTGAACGTCAGGGGCAAAGGACCTTAGTTGTTGTGCCCCTTCAACAAAAACCAAACACACATTGTGCGGTCGACGCTTTCTTCCGAGACCTTTCTGGACACCTCATTAGTTCTGTCATCCTTGCAACATGCCCTGCCCATCGCAGCCTAGTGAGCCTAATTATCTTAACAAAATCTGGCTCTCCATATTTGTTCTTCATCTCCCTAACTGGCCCAAAGATCCTTCTTAAAATCCTTCTTTGGAGCATCGAAAGAATCCTCTCGTCACTCTTGGAGATTGTCGATGTTTCAGACCCCCCTAGATGAGCACTGTGCGGATCAGTGTTTAATATAGAAATATTATATATATTATAAATATTATCGTTTGAGTTTTCACCGGAAATAAATGTTTATAGGTCCCCTGAGTTCGAACAAAATTGTTTTTACCGAATGGCCTCTGTGTGTGTGTGTGTGTGTGTGTGTGTGTGTGTGTGTCGTGTGCGTTGGAAGTTTTACAGAGATATTCCGCAAAAACACATGCACACACACACAGAGGCCATTCGTTAAAAACTTTTAACTTTTTTCTATATTCACTCCTTACTCAAAACATATATTTCAAAAAAACTCAATTTCAAATACTTGACATGATCGTAATGCTTGCTTTAACCAGAAAAGTAAGTGAACTTAAAAAAAAAATCATATTGTACTTATTATTAAATGTTGGCAACCAAATTGTTATAATAATTGTTCTAAAGTACTTAGCCATTTGACAAAAGAATTCTACTTTAAAAATTAAAAACCATCCATTTCTAACTACTTCCTCCCTGGCCCATTCAAAATGAAATGTTGAATAGGTTACTAAATCCAGACGTCTACCTCCCGCTGTGTGCTTAAGAGGGTTTATGTCCAATCCGGAAAATACCCTTCATCCCTCTATTCAGTTCTTTTAAGCCCACTTCACTGTTCCCTTTCACATCATATACCACCACCACCACCACCACCACCAGCACTTCCTTTCTTCAATATCTTCCTCTCGGAAATAATATTTCTTTCCCTTTTTTCAGTACTTTATTGCAGAATTCTTTATTCTAATTCTAACCACAAGTTTTCTTTTCCAGAGATTCACATTTTAATGTACTATTTGGTAGATAAATCGGCAATAAAGGGGTATTAATAGACTAATCAGAAAGAAAATTTACCCACTACTTCAGAGATGGCCAACCCGCGGCCCGCGCCTTGAACATTTTTTCGGCCCGCGAGATCCATCACACTTTTACAAAATATATTTTTTTATAACGGCCAAAGTAGTGAAAACAAATGTATTAAAAAAATACATTATTTGTGCATCCATATATTCAAAAATTAACAGTCGAAATTATGAGAAAAAAGTAACTTTGATTTTAAAATAATATTCTTTCGAATATATGACAGATATGGCCTGTTTTGTTAATGAGTTTACAGTTATGAGTTCGCAGAATAATTACATTAAATTCTGCGAACTCATGATACGCGCGCTTTTTTTCCACTCCAAAACAATGTCTTTAATGGTTCTAAATCTAATATGGGATATGTAATTTTATATGAGGCGCGCGGAGTTATGATGCATTTCCAAAGTGGCCCGCAAAATCATTTGGGTTGGCCACCCCCTGCTCTACTTTAACGCAGTTTGTTTTGGCCATTTGGTTAATACAGAATATTAAGTTTTTGTTTTAAGTAGGCACCAATCTATTGTAATTTCAGAGAAATTTTCCGTGGTAGCCTGCTTCATTTTGTGGTCATCGACCGGTTTCGGGCGTACGCCCATCTACACAATGAGTGTATAAACTGAATTTGCTTTTTGCAAGTCTGTGTTAGCACCCAAAGTAGATTTTACTCTTAGCAAGTGTAGGATAACACTCCGAATTATGTGTACAAGAAGAAATACTTAGAAAGAATAAATAATAAATATGCTTACTATAAACAAGTGTTCACCGACGGTTCCAAAATATCAACCAATGTTGGATCTGCATTCGTGGTTGATAACATAAAGCATCGATTCCACCTGAGTGACGAATACAGTTTTTTCACAGCCGAGTTATTTGCCATCCATGAAGCATTACAGTATGTAGTTCGTAGTGAAGCACAGAAGTATATAATATGCACAGATTCAAAAAGTGCTCTACAAGCAGTCACTCAGCTGGATAGCCACAACAATTTAGTACAGGCTGTGCATACTCTTCTCCATGCCTGCAGCTTGAAAAATAAAGTAGTAGCGTTCCTGTGGGTCCCTGGACATGCAGGAATAAATTATAACGAAGTCGCGGACAAAGCAGCGAAGGAAGCAGCACTACTGCCAAATAAGCAAGAACTCATTCTGCCATCTGATTGGATAAATCACCTGAAGAAAGAGCTAATTGCCCTATGGAAGAGAGAATGGGAATTCATGCCAACTGCAAATAAACTGAGAAATATTAAGAACTCCCCAAGGAAATGGTGACGTCATATCGAGCTGTTCGACGAGAAGAGTTGTATTGGCAAGATTGTGCTTAGGCCCTACTTTGCTAACACACAGATACTGGTTTCGTAGTGAGCAACCGCCGATTTATAACGTTTGCTTGGTACTATTGACTTGTCCGCCACATTCTAATTGAATGCCCACAATATGCTAGTGCTAGAGAAACATTGAATATGCCAAATAATCTGAAAGAGGTCCTAGATAATGATGAATATAGCATAAGCAAAACAATACAATTCCTTAGAGCCATTCAGCTATTTAATTTAATCTGAAAATTTAATCAGCAGCTTGAAAATTTAATTTAATCTGCCCAAAGCATGTATCAGAAATTGCACTTGGAAAGATTGGTCGGATGAAAAGTGTGATTAAGTGCATGCACTGGCTGAACGTCAGGGGCAAAGGACCTTAGTTGTTGTGCCCCTGGACATGCAGGAATAAATTATAACGAAGTCGCGGACAAAGCAGCGAAGGAAGCAGCACTACTGCCAAATGAGCAAGAACTCATTCTGCCATCTGATTGGATAAATCACCTGAAGAAAGAGCTAATTACCCTATGGAAGAGAGAATGGAAATTCATGCCAACTGCAAATAAACTGAGAAATATTAAGAACTCCCCAAGGAAATGGATGGCGTCTGACAAACGCATCCTGAAGATTGGCGAACGCCCGAAACCGGTCGATGACCACAAAATGAAGCAGGCTACCACGGAAAATGGCTCTGATGCTTTCCAGCTCTGCGGAACCAACCACTAACAACAACTATTGTATTTTATTACTACTGTATTTTATGTTTCTGTATTTTTTTTTACTTCCGTTTTTATTAAATAATAATTGTTCAAAACTAAAATGGTTATTTTGTTTTCA
Organism: Triatoma infestans; assembly: GCA_011037195.1. Taxonomy (NCBI): domain Eukaryota; kingdom Metazoa; phylum Arthropoda; class Insecta; order Hemiptera; family Reduviidae; genus Triatoma; species Triatoma infestans. The sequence continues at coordinate 33,282 of JAAEAF010002664.1, read as the reverse complement.
TCTTTGTTCCTTCTCCAAAAAATTGACATACGAGGAAATTAATAATTTAATACCAGTGAAAAATGTCGGTTACGCAATTTCCCAGTTTTCTACATTTACACCCCTCTGTTCGGGGTAGGGTAATATTAAAAAAAAAAAAAATAATCCATATGGTCTTGAAGCTCAATAAATGCGCAACTTATTCTGCAATTGGGTGACTCATTGATTCATTATTCATTGAAAAAACACAGTTGAAAATAATTTTAACAACAATCATCGAGTATGAATTTTTTAGATATTAAAGTAAAAATTTCATGGTTTTTGAGAAACGTTTTGAGGCTCTGGATTAAGCACATTTATAGGAAATTTAATGGCTGTTTCGTTTGGAATAAACAGATTTGTTGTAGGATAAAGGATAGAAAAGTTATGACCGTTTTTATAGTGAAAAACGCTGATATCTAAGGGAAAGTTAAAAATGCAAATAATCTTGGACACTATTGAGAATCAGGCCACAGTGAATAGATATTTTTTGTTGCATTTGAGCTGCTGAATCACCTCCCGAAGTTTCGACCTCTGCTCCATGTACACCCTGTATGATATCTATAAATCCAGAATACAATATAATTTTTTTTTTGTATAAGAAACCAACCTGAGAGGATGGCGTTAATGTTGTTCTGAAGAGTATTTCTATTTTCCATTTTTTTTTTTTTGCGAATTCCCCCTTCCCCTCTGGCCAATATTTTCATTAAGAGAATGTTGACATTAAATTAATGTGTTAAAGGTAAATCAAGATATCAGAGATATTTTCCATGATAGCCTGTTTCTTTTTTGTGGTCATTGACCGGTTTCGGAAATTCGCCCATTATCAGAGAACGTTTTTGTCAAAACAGTGTGATAACATTGACTTACACAGAGCAAATTTACTTGATATACTGTAGCAGAGTAGCAGTAGCACTGTATCAAATCGAATGTTATCACACTATTTTGACAAAACCATCCTGATTATGGGCGAACTCCCAAAAATCGGTCGATGACCACAAAAAATAAGAAACAGGCAATCACGGAAAATATCATTGAAGTTTTCCCAGCTCTGCGGAACCATTGACAACATTCTCTTAATTAAAAAAAAAGGTAAAAATATAAAAATACTCTTTAGAACAACATTAGCGCCTAAATAAATAAAGGGAAGGGAATAGCTAAGAGGTTAGCGTACTGGACTCCCACGCGGAGGAATGGGGTTCAAGTCCAGCTGTGCACACATAGATTTTTTCTTACTAGGAACCTCTACAGCTCACTGTCCGGTGATAGACAGTGTTGTCTGTAACGAGAGGCTGGCAGTGCACTGAGAAGGCTCCAGGCGCCAATGACCATAGATGTTGACGAGCCTTAAATTTAAAAAAAAAAAATCATAATATTCTATATTAACAAAAATTGTTGTATGATATTAAAATTTGTAACCAATAAAATTTTCTGTTACCTCATAGCTACTGAACAATTCACTTGTTATAGATATCTTATTCTCTAGAAAAATGGTAGGTGTACTACCGAAACGTCAAGTTCAAAAAAAAAAAAAAAAAAAAAAGAAATAATAGAAATGAATGTACTAAAACAAAGTACATTCGAACCTCTCAATAACGGGCACTGGCGGGACAAAGCAAAGTGGCCGCTATTTGGAGGTGGCCGTTAGAAGGATGGTAAGCAAGTTTCATAATGAAAAAATATGGGTTTTTTCCAAAAATCTGTTTAAAAATTGTTTATTATTAATAGATTTAAAAATGTGCATAACAATTGCATAATTATTCTGCTATATGATGTGCAATAACAAATATATTAGCAATATAAATTTACAATGTATTTTCTCCACATTTAACTTTTTTTATCACTTTATAAATGGTAAATTTTTGCTAAACTTGATGAACACCTTTACTATCACTCCTCAACATTGCAAAAATAATCACTAATTTTTTTTGCACACTTTTTTGTTTGTTCAAAGCGTATTGTTTTTCAAGTTCACATTGCACTTCACTCACTGCTTGGAAGATGGTTGTGTGATTTTCTTTTTTTATAAACTTTTTCAGTGAATTGATCATTTCAAGAGCTTCATTATAATTTTTTGGGATGTTTTCGTCTGTATCATCATTTCCTGAAGTTCACTTTCTGCTTCGTCATCTAAAATGGCTTCTTCAGCGTCGGCTAATTTTTCAGCTATATAATCCTGCACATCTGTCGAGGAATTGCAGATTGGAATTTGATCCTCGATTGATAGATATTCCTGAACGCTCATATCACAGGTGAATGCGTTCAGCAAATCCAGCAGTTCTTGTTCAGCAGAATCATCACCTGATGAATGCTCTTCGAAGTCAGACGAAAATCCTGCTGTCAAAAAACATTTACGCACGGTGTCAGGTTTGACCTCTTTCACAGCTGACAAAATCCACATTAAAGCGTCTAAAATGGAAACTTTTTTGGCTAATTCCCCTACGTTTTGAGCGGTTTCAACATGCGAAATTAGACGACGGAGAATTAACTTCCTGTAGTATTGTTTGAAGGCCTTTATTATTCCCAAATCCATTGGCTGGCATACCAAACTGGTATTCGGGGGTAAAAAGATAACCTTGACGTTGGACTGTTGCAAATCTGACGGATGGCAAGCTGCGTTGTCCATGAACAATAGGATTTTCCTGTTCTTGCTCTTTATCTTCCGGTTCAAATTGTCTAGCCATTCAGACATTATCTCCGTTGTCATCCAGGCAGTTTTGTTGGCCTTATAAGATATCTTCAATTTCTCTAGTTGAACTCCTTTGAAGCATCTTGGTTTCCGCGATTTTCCAATGATGAGTGGTTCTTCGAATTCTCCTTTCATAATTCTGCACAATAAAATTGTTAGTCTATTTTTTGGAACATTACCACCAAAACACTTTACACTTTTTACGGCCAAAGTCTTATTTGGTAAGGCTTGAAGCATAAGGGCAGTTTCATCACAATTAAAAATATCACATATTTCAGCCTATCCTTCATACAGATTTTTCACTTTTCTCTTTCAATCATCTGCAGTTTGTAGATGTACTTCTGCTGATTCGCCGCAAATAGCCTTGTTGATAATTTTATGACGGATTTTGAATTTTTGAAGCCATTCATTTGATGCTTTGAATCCATCGATGTTAAGAGATTTAACAACCTCTGCGGCTTTTCCTTGGATGAGTGGACCAGAAATTGGCATATTTTTATTTCGGACGGCGCAAAACCAATCAAACATGATCGAGTCTAACTCACATGTTTCGGTTTTCATTTTCTTCTTGACATGTTGAGTTGTGCCATTTTCACGCCAGGCCTTGTAGATTCCATCTCAATCCTTCAAAATATTGGGAATCTGGGTTTTTCCAACTCCAAACCTATTTAACAGAAGAAAAAAATTTTGTACATAATTAACTTTTTGTTCGAAATTATGCAAACTCACAGTATTAATTGAATTTCTTAGAAAAATGGAACAAACCTTTCAGCAAGTTGACGATGGCTCAACTTGGTTTTTGCAAAATCTTCCAACACATTTATTTTCTTTTCTAGAGTTAACCACTTTCGTTTGAGAGACATATCAGCAAAAATAATGTTGTTCGTCCAAAGTAATATTGAAAAATGATCCATGGTTTTTAATATAAACCAAAACAGGTAAGAGACACGACCCATTGTTCTTTTACGAAATTTTAATAATAAGGTGGTAGTTTGTGGGAGATGAAACATATAATCCGTTCCTGAAAATCAATGCCCGCGGTCGCTTTGTAGAATGACCGTTAGGCGCAGGTCTTTGTATACAGAAACTGTATAGGGGTAAAACGGGGAAATCCAAAAACTGCCCGTAAATGGAGGTGACCGCTAGTGAGAGTGCCTTTTATAGGAGGCTCGACTGTATATCTACAAATAAGATATAACAAGGCCTGCCCGGAAGGGGTATCTGTTGCATGCAGTTACCTGGGGAGTAGCAATCCCACGGGTTACCACAGCTCAGTACTCCATTCACTTCATCAGAACAGTAAACAATACACTTAAACTACATACACTATACACTTTACAGACAAGGACAAACACAGTACACAAACTAGTGTCTCCATCCCTAGTTTCCTGGCGAAAGCCAAGGAAGAAGGAAGGAATTAGCTCAGTGGTAGCGCGCTGGACTAGCAACGCGGAGGTCCCGGGTTCGAATCCAGTATGCTGCCTTAGTTTTTTTCTTCCTAGGAGCCTCAACAGGTCACTGTCCGGTGTTGAGTAGTGTTGTCTGTAGCAAGAGAACGCTGCTTGGAGGCCGGCTGTGCATTGGAGAATGCTCCAGGAGGAGGCACAATAGATCTTTCAGCTCGCAGTGCAATAATCCCCTACAACAATCTACAATATTACAAGGCTAAAACTTAGTATAATTACATTTCTTGCAACAAAAAATAATTATTATAAATAATTAACAATTTTACATTCGAAAACTGTTATCGAGTCAAACAAAAACTATAACTTTCTATGTTACATTTAAGGAATTAAGAAAGATCACTTCCTGTTTATAGTAAATTGAACTGATTCTTTTAATTTTTTACAAAAAAAATAATAATAATAATATTAATGATAATAATCTAAGGTTATGAACTTATAAACTTATTTGATTTTATAGAAATTTTTATTTATTTTATTTAAGTCAAGTAAATTTAAAATATTTCGTCTTCTTTTCTTTTTGCACAATAATTTACTATCCAACTAAAGAATGTGAGCATATATTATGCATTCTATTTACTGCACTGGTTTTTTTTTTTCTAAACGTAGCCTATTTATCGCGAATAATTTGGGATATAGCCAATATTAAACCTTCATTTGTCTTTTTATATATATAATAATTATAAAGTTTAGATTATGTATAAAGAAATAATAATATTGTTACAATAATATTCACTACAAGTGTGTAAAAATATAAAAATTATTTCAATAAAAATGGATGAATAAAATTATTATATAACTCAATCTATAAGAAGTAATAAAATTATTTCTCCTCTGAAGATAAATAAGTGTCAATCTCTAAAACTGCGTCTTAGAACAATATATATTGTACATATCTCTATCCAAATGACATTAAGATCCATTAAATGCATTTCTAAAACCTTGAAGATGATCCTAAGTGCAATTTTACTGAATTTTTGTTTTTTTGTCTTTAGTTTTTCACTATTTTTTCAAAAAAAGGCTTCGACAATTGTTGTGGTTGGTTCCGCAGAGCTGGAAAGTATCAGAGATATTTTCCGTGATAGCCAGGCTTCTTTTTGTGTTTTTGTAGAGAAAATCGTGTGAGGGTTTCATACCAGATTAAATTAAGATAAAAATGGTGCCTATCTTATATAATACTTGATGGTCCTTTAGTCTAGAAAGTTACTATCTTGAAGTCCTGCCAGGTAGTGCTTTAATCATTCCCCACTAAACTGAAAATCAGTTTGGATATATGTATGTCTAAGCAGATAGATAAAAGTCAGATCCATAGAATATCTTAAAAATATTTTATTCAAATAGAAGTATATACATCTGGTATTTTATCCCTCCTAGCATGCATATGCATTTGGTTCCTGACCGGTTTCGGATTTTCATCTATCGTCAAAGCAAATTTACCAAGTTCGTGTAGAGAGTTCATTTCAACGTAATGTTTCTGATCGCAAACCAACAAGTGTGAGTGTAACAGAAACATTACGTCGAAGCACGAACGCTCTCTGCACGAGCTTGGTAGATTCACTCTGACGTTGGATGAAAATCCGAAACCGACCGGTTTCGGGCGTTCGCATATCATCAGGATATTTTTGTTAAACAGTGTAATAACATAGACTTGTACAGAGCAGTCTGCACAAGCGATATTTTAAGACCACAAAAAGAAGCTTGGCTATCACGGAAAATATCTCTGATAACTTCGACAATTGTCTTTAACCTTATATTTTAAAGTGCATAAAAATATAATAGAAGTGAGAAGGAGAGAGAATTGATTTTAGAGAAATAAACTAGATAAAATGCTGAACACTGTATAATGAATAGAACACACAAACTGCAACTACTTTATAGTTAATACAATAGGTTTGTGAAGGAGACAAAATGGTTTGGTTTAGATGAATAAACTAGAAGTGAAGTTGAACACTGTATAATACAAAAGCAAGCTTGACTGCCTGGACTTTACACTTAAATATATAGAATGGAAGTGAGAGGTAAAGAGAAAGGTTGATGACGCGTAGTGACTGCTGTATGAACTCTGCTTAAGGCTCACTGAATACTCTGCCGTCGCTGTATTTAAGCAGTTACTCCCACTCTAGTCCGGCCTAAACTAGTGAGTCAGACCGACTCTTTTTCTCTCTCTCTCTCTCTCTCTCTCTCTCTGCTATAGATCCCTCTCTTTGGATCCTATTACATTAAATAGTAGTTAAGTAGCGAGAGAAATATAAAGAGACAGACTGGCTGAATAATGAGTTGGTAGTAGATAGGTTGCTGACTGGTTGTAAACTGGTCGTAAATTGTCCAGAACTGTACTGTTGTCGCTCTAATTTATATGAATCTAAAACTGTCACTTCCTATAGACTGGACTAGGTGGGAGAATAATTAACTTTTGATTCATTTAATGTGCACTTCTCCGTTCTCCGTTCTCCTTTAATGATCGGATCCAATTACAAAAGTATATATTTCTTGAATATGTGGATGGGTCAGTAGTGCTGGATAACATCTGGTATTTTATCCGTCGTAGCATGCATATTCATTTGGTTTCTGACCGGTTTCGGATTTTCATCCAACGTCAGAGTAAATTTACCAAGCTCGTGGAGAGAGCGTTCGTGCTTCGACGTAATGTTTCTGTTACATTCACACTTGTTGTTTTTCGATCAGAAACATTACGTTGAAATGAACTCTCTACACGAACTTGGTAAATTTGCTTTGACGATAGATGAAAATCCGAAACCAGTCAGGAACCAAATGAATATGCATGCTACGACGGATAAAATACCAGATGTATATACTTCTATTTGGATAAAATATTTTTAAGATATTCTAGGGATCTGACTTTTACCTATCTGCTTAGACATACATATATCCAAACTGATTTTCAGTTTAGTGGGGAATGATTAAAGCACTACCTGGCAGGACTTCAAGATAGTAACTTTCTAGACTAAAGGTCCATCAAGTATAATATAAGATAGGCACCATTTTTATATTAATTTAATCTGGTATGAAACCCTCACACGATTTTCTCTACACAAACACAATTCTTATTAGTGTTAAAAAGACCGAAAATGCTCATTGAGCGAAAAAATAGCTCACAACGCGTTGTGGTCCCTGTAAAATATCCACATCGCGAAATTTGTGTTATGGCTCTTATGAAAACGCTCACGATGCATTGTGCCAAACACAGAAAGACCACATAGCGAAATTCGTGTCATGGCTATACTACCAGAACGCATTGGGGCAATGAAGAAAAGCCATGACGCGTTTGCAGAAGTAACGGATTTTTGAATTTGTGCAATCTGCTCCAGCTTCTACCAACTTTTCAGTGTCACCAATTTTTAAGACATCATATCGTTTAGGACGACGATACTGTTTTGAAGTTAGAGACTGGTTGTTTTTTTTTTTTTAAGCTGAGAGTTGAGACTGTTTTGTTTCATTAAGTAACATTTCATATTTTCCTGTATTCATGATAAAACTGCGATCAGTGCATCTTTCCACAAACTCACGTAATTTATCATCGAACACTTCTTTTTTATTGGTCATGATTAGCGCTGATATACGTTCACCCTTAGAAACAGTCAAAAAATGACTTAACAACTCTACTGATGTTTTAATGCATCGTTGTACTCAAGCCGGACAAGTTACTGCCTGTCCGTCGTGATATGGTTACACCAACTAGTGCTCAGAACGCGTCATGGCTTTTCTTCATTGCCATAATGCGCTATGTCGTATAGCATGATAGCCACGACACGAATTTCGCTGTCTGGTCTTTCTGTGATTGCCTCACGCGTCGTGAGCGTTTTCATAAGAACCATAACACGAATTTCGCGATGTGGATGTTTTACAGTGACCACAGAGCTGTTTTTTCGCTGAACGAGCATTTTCGGTCTTTGAGCCGTAACATTTATATTATAAAGACATAATTTAAATTGTAATTCATATATGTGCTCCAAATTTCCAACAGATTATTCTGCCTAGATACTTGCAATTGTTCAATTCCATAATTGAAAAATCTTTTTATTCCTAATTACAGGCACGCGCAGGTGTCTCGGTCCAGAGATGTTTCTCAAAATTACATTTGCAATTTTCCAGAAGTTTAGGTTAAGAAAGCATGCAAGAATTTATTTCAACCTTTATAAAACTGAAGCTTGCCATTAACTTAGGATTTTTCATGTCTTTTTAATTGCAAAAAAAAAAAATCATTGAAATACCATAAATCTTCTTCTAAAAATAAACTACTATAAACTTGTGAACTGCATTGCATCATGCAACTACAATACTATGAATTATGAGGGTAATGCCTTCCCAGTTCGGGCTATTACTTATTTCTGTTTTTCTTTAACTTAAGGCGCGTCAATATCTATGGCATTCTCAGTGCATTGCCGGTCTCTGGACAGTGTTTTCTCATTAAACACAACACTGTCCATCGCGGGATAGTGAGCTGTAGAGGCTCCTAGGAAGAGAAAATAAGGACAGTACTACTGGACTCGAACCCGACACCTCCGCTTTGTTAGTCCAGCGCGCTACTACTGAACAAATCCTTTCCCACAATAGACTAACACATTATTAATTAAATATTCATAATATAATGTTTAAAAACTTGTAGGACCTCTTTTGCTTCTTATTACTTCCAATAAACGATCTTTCATAGATTTGATGGAATTTCTACAGGAATTTTAAGCCATATCAAAGTTTCACAACAATCTTTTTTAATTCTTCTCGGTCCCCATATCCTTTGTCGTCTTACTCGGGGCAATTCCCATATATCCCATAAGTGTTCTATAAGATTTAGGTCGGGGCATTGGGAAAGGGTTTTCAGGCGGCGAGGTGCATTATATAATAGCCATTCCTGAATTCTTAATGCAGTATGTTTAGGGTCGTTATCTTGTTGGAAGACAAATGTTCCCTCCAACCCTAATTTTTTTTTCGAACTCTCGCTTAAATTTCCCCTTAATATATTATTGCACATATATTAATCCATATTATCACTAATTAGTTGCAGCTTACCCATTCCCAGTGTCATGGCACCCCCAGACCATAACAGTGCCTCCTCCAAATTGGACAGTGCGCTTTAAAAAGTTCACTTTCATAGCTATGTTTCTTTTTCTCCACACGAATCAGTCAAAATCTTAACACAAGATTATGGTGTAAGTGTAACACCAAAGACTGTTCGAAATAAATGGCGTAAATTTAATTATTATGGCCGAATTCCAAAGAAGAAGCCATTTATTAGTAAAGTAAATCAATCGTAAGCGCCGATTGGATTTCGCAAAAGAACACTAGGCAAAACCTCCTGCTTTCTGGGACTCAGTCATATTTTCGGATAAGTAGAAATTTAATGTTTTGGTTTTGATGGTCGGCAAAAAGTGTGGAGTGATTTTATGCATGTGTTAGTATGTCAAGTTCAAACAAAAGCGTTGGTGTACTTTTTTTTTTTTTTAAATCAAAATAAAGTAAAGAAAATTGGTATTGAAGCTGGATTTCTACTTGACTGATTTTGAAGGCGTACAAAGTTTGAGGCTACTGCGAGTTTTCGTTTTTACGCACAAGTATATTGCCTTACTATAAGAGCTTGACATCCATCTTGCTGAAAGGACGTCCCCGCATGCTACTGGGACATTTTGAAGTAAATTTGAAGAGAACTTCCCACCACCTTCCACCCTCTTCTTCGTAACCTTCTTCATTCGACATTTCGCACATTTTAACCTGCCAATCTTTATAGTTTCTAAAAATATTGGGCAACTTCCGGTACAACTGTAGTATCACCTTCTGATTTGTTCATCTTCTTCTCCAGGTTCCAACCTTCTTAAAAAGGTTAAAACATTTTTTTTACACAATCAATGAGATTCAAAATATATATTTTTCTGTAAAAAAAAAAATTAATTTCGAAACTTTCGAATACGGTCATAGTATTTTCTCTTACAGTAGTAAGTGAGAAAAAAAAATATTGGTATTATTTATTATTGGTTTTATAATTACTAGTTCATGGAGGCTCCTTGATGTTTTTCCGCCAAACAACACGTTTCAAAAACGGCTGCCTTCCGATTACTCCAAAAACCAGCTCTTGCCTTTTCCCTAATTCCATCAACGCAGCCTTAGAAGACCCCTAACTCTCCTTCATAAGCACATTTCAACCTTTCCTCCAATAAACCTTCTTCGACATTTCGCAAATCTTAACCTGCCCATCTTTCTAATTTTAACAATTTCGAGCTCCCGATACAATTATGTCATCACCTGATTTGTCCAGTTTCAACCTACTCCTTTTGTGCTGCTGGCTAGCGTATTTTTTTTTAAGACGAATAAGTCCAAAATCTTGATATTTCTTAAATTTAACAAATGTTAAATCTTTGTTAATAAAAAAAATCCCTTTTACTAGGGGTAAGAGAAAGTAATATATAGTACATCATTAAAAATAAATAAGATTTAAAAGCTAATGAGAAAAATTACATTAACCACTATTCTTTTCTATTAGACATAAGGAAGTAAAGAGACATTAAAAAAAAAAGAAATAGAAAATCCTAAGCTGACAGGTAGCCTTTAAATAAATATATGCATACAAAAACTTTTTAGTACACATTTTAAAAAAGAGAAGACAGAAAGAGATATTTAGTACTGTTATGTTGGCAATATGGCGCCATCAGGTCGGCGCCTCATCAGCCTGCTATAGTGAGACCTTCAGTCAGTGTGGTTAGCGGCTCCAACCAGTGAACAACTGGCAGTGCTGGTCTACAACTTACTCTTATAAAAGTATAGGAGGGAGGGAGCCGGTACAATTTCGAATTATAATTTTTTTTTTTAAATTTTTATAATATAGTTCGTGTTTAGTTGGGATATGAATATTTGTGATTTTCCTTAGTGTTTTAACGGGACACTATACAAATTTATATTATATATATATTTTTTTTTTTTTGTTAAATTACGATCATGGCATATCTAATTTTATTAGTTATTGGAATCGTTTCTGCTAGAACTGTATCACCAGAAGATAAGGATAACGGTAAGGGTGAGATTTTTTTTTAATTTATTATTATTTTTATTAACACAGTGTCCAAAAAAATTATTATTTATTTTTTTTTTAATATGGTCCTATTTGTGAAACAGTTTCATCCCTAAGTTCAACCTTTAGTAAATTCAAGCTTTCTAAAATTTTCTAAGTAACATCCTAACCTTTTCATTTATAAACTTCCCCTAATTTCTTGCTTTAATTGTTTTAAAAATTATAATGAATTTGTGAGTGTCTGTGAGAATAGTTGGCTACATTTTTAGCCTTGCTTGTTTCAATGATATTTGTGCACAGAGTTTAAATGTTTTAAATTTAGTTTTGTCTTATAACTATTTTTATGCAATATTTTTCTTTAATATCAATATCAAAATCATGTACGTATGTAATAAAATATATAAATGTGTGATTCATGTTCAAACCTGTAGAAACATGCTTTTCTATTATCGCTTATAGAATAAGAACAGTAAAAGATTATTTTAAAATTAATTTCTTTTGTTATTATTGTTTCTAGAAATTTTTTTGTTTTATATTCTATATCTGGTGTGGTTTAATGTTACGATAAAAGTACGTTGCCCTTTTGTTTTTGATTGTTGTTATTTTATTACTAATGTTTGCCTTTTATTATATTATTTAAAAGTATTAAATTTCTTGATAATACCAAACAATAAACAATTGTTAACGTTTTACTAAGGCTTATCGTATTTTTTTTTTTTGTTTAAATCAGCTAAACTTTATTCCTTAAATATGATTATATTCTTTCTTTTTTTTTGTACTTAAATCAACTTAATAGAAATTACACAATATTCAATTATTAATAAACACTGCCTTGAATTGCTAATTTACCGGATTATCGTTTACCAGTTTAAATGAATTTGCCAAAAACAAAATCCAATTATATATATTTCAAACTTTAAATAAATTATGTGTCCTGGCCTGGTTGGTTTTCAAAAACCAACCAAAAAAATTTGTTAATAGAACCTTATTTACGCATTTATTACAAAATGGAATACGTTGTTTTGAAACCTGTTATTAAAAATGCTCAATTATGATTTTATAAAAAAAAAATGTTTAACATAAATTTATTACATGAAAATCATTGGTCCGCTTAGCGAATTGAAATGTATTCACAATTTTAAAATCCTTACGGTTCTTAAGATAAAGATAAACATCGGGAGGAATTCCTCCCGCGAGTTGAACTTTTTTCTTTTTTTTTTAATAAAATTCCTCACCATCTTAAGGATTGTATTTAGATCTCTAAGATTAAAATAAAATTTTACTATTACTCTGGTTTCTACGATTAGGATTGGATGTAATCTTTTGGACAAGCCAATTTTTATTTAATGTCTCTTACGCCTCTAAATAACAGGAAATTTTGCCATTGTGGTAAATTTTCCCTGAGAAATACTTGTTTCTTTTGGTCAAAATATCTCAAAAAAAAGACAAAAAAAAAATCACCGGAAGATTTCAAACTTGGTATTCCGTTTTAAGTACTACCACTGCCGACACAGAAAATTTTGGGCGAAATCCATAAACCATCCCCCCCTAAGTGCGACTTTACCGAGAATAGTTTTATGTTTGGACTTATTCAAGCGTTTTTCTTGAAAATAGCTCCGACGATTCTACATAGTTAAGTAGCAGTCTTTATTTTTTTTAAACAACCGTTTTGTAATAGTAACCAACTAAACATATATTGCGCTAACGCAATAAAGACGATTTTTATACCGGAACCATTATTTAATAACTTTATCGGGCATTGAAAAATGATGAAATTGGTCCTCTCCACCACATCAATGATTTTCCAAAAAAAAAAAAAAAACACCCTAGTTTTATGATTTTATGATTAAAAGTTTTATCGATCACCGAAATTTTAAATAGGAATTACTTTTTTTTATTTGACCCGAAAATGTATTCAGTATTTGCCTAAACTAGACATATAGTGGTACAAAAGTAATTGCGTATTTTGCTCGGTTGAAATCAACCTGTCGATACGTTCTTAAATCAATGTAGCAATATTATACAACATACGGTATTTGTTGCTTTGTTTTATTTATTAATTTATTTTTTATTAATGATATACTACTTGCTGCTTATTTATTTATTTATTTTAATCTATGGAAATGATATTTGGATAAAAAAATTAAATACGGACCATTTGTTTTTTTTTTTTTTATTCCAACTCAAAATAGGCCACAAAGTAGCGATGACGATTCGGTAACATCAACAACGCATTCCGCCCACGAACTGCTAACAAACGTCTAGCGTAGTGGTTCAAGAAGAGGTTTTTTTTTGCAAAAAATGATGAAAAACCTTGAAGATGAGGAAGTATATTATATATTTGGCCAACTATCTGGAAGTTGGCAACAGGGTCGATTGAAGGCAATCATCCGGAGCTAAACAAGACATCGACTATACTATGGTCGTTCGCGGCATTTGAAACGAATTCTCGATAAATAATGGGAGGGCGGGCGTGGGCCCCTATGTAGTATTGTCTCTCTGATACCCAACAATAACTAATCATACATATTATCTTGATCGGATTGTGAAGTGCATCAGAAGATAGATTTTTTTTTATACGACACGCGCAATCAGCTTAATAGTTGTTTTATGCTCCGAAAAAGGTTCACCGGTTATTGTTTAATGATCTGCTACCGGTTTATAAATACGCTGTGTGCTTTCTGAATCCCCAGCGAAATTATTGAATATGAGATACACAGAAAAACTGTCCACACAACCAGCTCCGGCATTGGTCACCAACAAAAAAAGGCCTCAAATACTTCTCCATGATACCACCATAATTTACTATCCAAAACGCGCCTTTATTACTTAAAAACAATAAAAAATAGGTATTTTTTACAATCCTTTAGGAAGAAGTTATTGATTATTTCGCTATAAATGATTTGTTTACACAAATTACATGGCCATTTTATTTTTAATGTGCAATAAAATTCATAATTATATCAATAAAGTTATACTTATTACCTTTATTACTAGTAAATGGTTAAAAAAAGAAATTAAACAGTATTAAAAAATATATATATATTTATTACCCAGTTCTTTGTAGACTAATTCTTTATTTGAGTTCACCAAACGTGTTTTTTTAAAGAGTACCGTTGTAATATCAAGATAAAACATTGAAGAACATAACCAATAAATTACCCTGAAAGAAAAGTAAACATTCCCCACTCTAATAATAATAGTAAAAGAAATATAATCTTGCGGACACGAGGACCGGGACAAATGACGGTCACCATATGCAAATGAAATGTTGCAGGCGCCAACAAACAACTTATGAATATATAAATAAAAGTATTATTATATTAATTGAAGTTTATAATAATTTTTTTTTTTTTTTTATGTTTTCTAAATATAATACAAAAAAAAATCTGGTGTGAAACACTCACACAACTTTTTCTCTTACCTCCTGTTCTCAAATTATATATTGACAATTTTATAGTTTGTCTCCAATTTAACGAATTGTCGAAAACTGAAAAAAACTGTTCAGTAAAAGCGCACTTCCGGTATATTAATTTTGTTGAAACTCAGAATTTTAGCAATCTATTTATTTCTAATTAATTTTGTTTTGATAACAGAATTGTATAATCAACTATAATAGCACTTTAGAGGAAGCTGTAACACCTCCCCTAAAAGTGCCCTTAAATGAATTTTCCCAGAGAAATGTATTTAAATAAATGATGTAGATCTTTGCATGTTTAGTTTATATTTTAAAAGTTTCAAGAAAATCGACGGAGCCATTTTAGAGAAAATCGCGAAAAAGTGAAAAAAAAAAAATCATTTAGTAAAGTGGTAGTAATGTAAACGCACTTCCGGTTATCCGAATTTTTTTTAAAAACTCGGAATTTCCACAACATATTCAATTCTAATTAACATTATTTAGATGACAGAATTGTTTAATAAACTGAAATAGCCGTTAGGATGAAAACCTAACCCCACTCCCTCCCCCAGAAGTGCCCTTAAATGAATTTTCTCGGAGAAATATTTCAAATAAAAGTTGTAGCTGTTAGTATGTGCAGTTTATGTTCTAAATTTAAAGAAAATCGTTGGAAGCATTTTTGAGAAAATTGTAAAAAAAAAAAAAAAAAAAAAACTACTAAAGTGGTACTTCCGGTGGAGGAATTTTGACAGATAACGTACTGTCAGATCCCATGGTGATACCTAAACGTAATATCAAGTTTCAACTTTCTACGATTTTTCGTTTTTGATCTATGCTGTTCACATACATATACACACATACATACAGATAAAAACCACTTTTTTGGACTCAGGGGACCTCAAAACGGATATTTCCGGTGAAAACTCAATATAGAAAATTTGACACGATTACAATACTTCCTCTTTTACTAGGAGTAAGAGAAAGTAAAAAGTAAAATAAAAATTATAATTGCAATTTTTTTAATTAACTTTCTTATTCATTAAAAAGTTACCTGCAAATAGGAAGGATATTAATTTATTTATTTTTTTTTTTTTACTTTCTCCGATTTTGTGATAGAAATTATTGGGAACGTGTCTAAATTTTCTGAAATTGACTTTCCACGGGATGTACATGTTTTGGGGTTTCCTGTGTACAAAAAAAAAAAAAAAAAATGTATTTTAACGTATATTAATTCAAATTTTAACTTTATGTGTGTTTTATATGAATAAAATAGCTCATTAATAAAATATTGCTGCTAGTTCAAACTTCAGCTGTAAATAAATCTATAACTGTAGATAAATTCAATAGTTAAATTAGATTCATTAGTAATTTTAGTAGTAAAATACGTTTTAGCCTTTTAGCCTAGTGAAATACGTTTTAGATAACGCCCTGTCATTTCCCATAGTGATACCTAAACGGAATATCAAGTTTGAACTTTCTACGGTTTTTCGTTTTTGAGCTAAGGCTGTTCACATACAGACACACAACACACACACACACAGACCATTTGCTAAAAACCACTTTTTTGGACTCAAGGGACCTGAAAACGGATATTTCCGGTGAAATCTCGATATCGAAAATTTGACACGAATACAATAATTAAGTAAAAAAAAAAAAAAACATTCAGTAAAGACGCACCTCCGATTAACGGATTTTAGGCAAAACCTTTGTGTAAGATGCTTTAAGAATCTCTTTTATGATGAAAATATGGGTCTCTTCTAAGAATATGTCTTAGGAAAAACAAATCAGTACTTCGGGAATTTTCTCCCAAAGCCTAATAGTGTTTTGAATTCTTAATGAAGCTTAAAATGGGAACTTGATGTTGCAATTGTTTCCGGAACCCACACAAAAATCTCCCCATTTTCTTAGTAAAAATGTTTCAAATAAAAGTGATAGGCATCTATCTAACTTTTAGTAATGTCCACACTATTCTAGAACTTTATTTTATTATCAGATACGATAGTGACATTTAAACGGTATATTTTTTCCCTACGATTTTTCATTTTTATGGAAATACCGTTTCCGTGAAAACGGTTTTGAGGTCCCCTGAGTCCAAAAAAGTGGTTTTTAGCTAATGGTCTGTGTGTGTATGTGCATGTATATATGTGACCAGCATAGCTCAAAAACGAAAAACCGTAGAAAGTTGAAACTTGATATTCCGTTTAGGTATCACTATAGGAAATGAAGGACGTTATCTGTCAATGTTCCTCAACCGGAAGTACCACATTACTAGTTTTTTTTTCTTTTTTGCAATTTTCTCAAAAATGGCTCCGACGATTTTCATTAAAGCTAGCACATCAACTACACATACAAAGAGCTACAATTTTTATTCGAAACATTTCTCGGAGAAAATTTAGTTAAGGGCACTTCTGCGGGAGAAGTGGGGTTAGATTTTCATCTAAAGTGCTAGTTCAGTTTATTAAACAATTCTATCATCTAAATAATGTTAATTAAAAATTGAATATGTTGTTGAAATTCCGAGTTTGAAAAAAAATCGAATGAGCCGGAAGTGCGTTTACATTACCACTTTACTAAATGTTTTCTTCACGTTTTCGGCATTTTCTCAAAAAAAATTGGCTCTGACGATTTTCTTCAAACTTGGTATATTAACTGTACATTTAAAAAGCTACAACTTATATTTGAAACATTTCTCTAGGAAAATTCATTTAAGGGCACTTTTAGGTGAGGGAAGAGGTTACATTTTTCTCTAAAGTGCTATCATAGTTGATTATACAATTCTATCATCCAAAAAAAAAAAAATTATTTGTTGTGGTGGTTGGTTCCGCAGAGCTGGAAAGCTCAGAGACATTTTCCGTGGTAGCCTGCTTCATTTTGTGGTCATCGACCGGTTTCGGGCGTTCGCCCATCTTCAGGATGCGTTTTTCAGACAGTGTGACAACACAGACTCGCACAGAGTAACTTAGTTTCATACTGTCTGAAAAACGCATCCTGAAGATGGGCGAACGCCCGAAACCGGTCGATGACCAGAAAATGAAGCAGGCTACCACGGAAAATGTCTCTGAACAAAAAATTAATTAGAAATAAATAGATGGCTATAATTCCAAGTTTCAAAAAAATTAGTAAAGCGGAAGTGCGCTCTTACTGAACAGTATTTTTCAGTTTTTTCGACGAATTTCATTAAATTTGGTACACAAACTATAAAAATTAGTCAATTATAATTTTAAGAACTGGAGTAAGAGAAAGTTGTTTGAGTGTTTCACACCAAATGTTATTTTCGTCCATATTTGTGGCAAGATCAGAATATTTTTTGTCTCTCTCTCTCTTACAGTAATCTGAGAAAATAAAACAATTTCCAACAGAATTTTAATAATTTCACTTAAGCCAAAATGCGGAATTTACAACAGTAGTGAAATCATTTTCAAAATCTGAGAAATCAAACGTTTCAAAAATAATCATAATTTGAGATTTTTTTGTGGAATTCAAATTAATGTAGATTAAAAAAAAAAAAAAAGTAAATAAACGTAAAATAGCATTGGAAACTGTTTCCGTGAACTACCCTTTCAACTGATGAAAGCAATTCAGTGTTATAATTAGTTGCCTATTTATTACGTATTCATGCTAAACAGTACATTGAACCCAAAAAAAAAAGTCATTCGTTATCAGTTTTATAAACGACATAATGGTAAAAGGTCATATAGATAAGATTATCCATTATTTCGCATCAGTTAAACATTAAAAAAAAAAGGAAAACAAGAGAAATAAATGCAGAGACCCAATCGCCTTAATACATGTAACTATAATATAATCAAAGACCGGTTTCTTATTTTTACTCACCCAAAGAGATCTTCTTAATTTAATGGGATAGTCCAAGAATAAAAAAAGCTAAGCAAGCAGGTTTACACTCTTGTTCTCTGTTCTTCTTCCATCTCACTTCTATTACATTTTACACTCTCTCCCCCCCCCCATTCCTCAAGCATACTAGCATGTTTCGTGTTTGTTATTAATTAAACATTTAGAAGTTTAGGGTTAATAAATTTTTAACTAAGCTTTAACCTCATTTGTTATCTCTCAATTTTTTTTATTCTTTTTTAAAAGCTGGTTTTCTTAGTAGTTTATTTTAGTTTGTGAACAGTTCTTGCATGGATGTTTGTAATATTTACAGAAATAATTATTCCTATATTTCATGGTAATTTAATTTTTTTTTGCATTTTTTTATTTTTTCTTAATTGCTTCACATTATTATTATTATTATTTTTTCTTCTTTAAATTTAAGGCGCGTCAACATGTATGGTCATTGACGTCCGGAGCCTTCTCAGTGCACTGCCGGCCTCCGGTCAGTGAGCTGTAGGAGGCTCCTAGGAAGAAAAAAAATCTAACGGTAGCAACAGCTAGAATCGAACCCATCACCTCCGCGTTACTAGTCCAGTACGCTAACCACTTAGCTATTCCCTTCCCTCTATTGATTTCTTTTTTTCTTTTAAATAAATTGAAATTAAATTTTTACTTTTCCCCTATTTTGTCTTGTTTTTTAATTTTTTTTTTTTTTTTTTTTATTTAATTTTTTTCGTACAAACATATAAAAATAAAAATAATTTATAAATAAAAATTTTTGTTTAAAACAGTCACATGAATTTAATCTTACCGCATGTTTATTTACATAGTTTTTGACTTTTTGATTTTTTATTATTTTATTAGTATAGGGATCCATTTTGTAGAGTCTGTGAGACAGAGAGGAAACACCCATCCATCTTATGGCTGATTGCTTGGGTTTTGAGGAAATTAGGTTCAGGACCTTTGGTTGGAATAGGATGTCTGTGGAAGAGCTTAGGCTATTTCCGCTTAAGATTATTGTCCGATTTATTCGGACTGCGGTGAATCTTAGATGGATTAGATCTGGGTCTGCATTTTTGTTATAGACCCGGCTTGTTGTTGTTTTTCTTGGGGTAGCTATATGGGCCCAGTGAGGCTTTGGATAGCGTGGGGTTTCTCTCCACACAGACAAATAATAATAATAATAATGATGAAAACATAGTCCCACCCCTTCCCCCTAAAAGTTCCCCTTAAATGAATTTTTCCCAGAGAATTGTTGTAATTCCTTTATATGTATGTGTACTTAATATTTAAAGTTTACAGAAAATTGTTGACGCGCTTTTAGAGAAAATAAGCAAAAAACTGAAAAACTACGTTCAGTAAAAACGCATTTCCGGTCGTCATCCGATTTTCTTCAAACTCAAAATTTCGAACACCTATTTAATTCTAATTAATATTATTTAAAGGACAGTATTGTATAATAAATTGAAATAGCACTTTAGAGGAAACCATAACTCCCCCCCCCCAAAGACCTCCCCCAAAAGTGCTGTTAAATGAATTTCTCCCGGAGAAATGTTGTAAATAAAAGTCGTAGCTCTTTGTATATGTAGCTGGGGGGCTAACTTTAAAGAAACTCATTTTTGAGCCGTTTTCGGAGAAAATCACAAAAACAGAAGAAGAAAAAAAAAAACAAAAACATTCAGTAAAGTGGCATTTTCGGATGATGGATTTTTGCACGAAATCTTGCATGTCTGATGTCATGCAACGGAATACCGACTTTTTGAGGTTCTTGCAACTTTTCGTTTTTGTGATATTCTGTTAACTTACACACATACACAATATTTTCTAAAAAACATTTTATTTCGGACTCAGGGGACCTCAAAAACGTGCATTTCCGGTGAAAACTCAATTTTGAAAATCAGGCACGATCGCAATACGTCCTCTTACTATTATTATTAATATGTGAATAAGAGGAACTATTCTTGTTCCTATGTTTCAAAAATGTTTTTAGTTTCATTTCCTGTGGCGTTAGTTTGAGGGGGGGGAAGTCTGCTAGTACAAAATAAACGTAAAATAAAAATTTATTTGAGTAACATGTTTTTTATATTAAACTTTTAAAAAAAAATTTTGTTGGTTTTTTTTTTTTTTTTAAAGAAAATCACGCGAAATTGAAAAAAAAAAAAAAAAATCTGATGTGAAACACTCACACAACTTTCTCTTACTCCAGTTCTTAAAATTTTTATTAGTTAGTGTACCAAAATTTAATGAAATTCGTCGAAAACTGAAAAAAAAAAACTGTTCAGTAAAAGCGCACTTCCGGTTTACTAATTTTTCTTGAAACTCGGAATTTTAGCCATCTATTTATTTCTTAATTAATTTTGTTTGGATAATAGAATTGTAAAAAAACATAACCCCACCCATCCCCTAAAAGTGCCCTGAAATGAATTTTCCCAGAGAAATGTTTTAAATAAAAGTAGTAGATCTTTGTATGTATAGTTTATATAGGAAGTTGCGAAAAAAATCGTCGAAGCCATTTTTGAGAAAATCGTGAAAAAGTGGGGGAAAAAAAAATCATTTAGTAAAGTAAACGTACTTCCGGATATCCGATTTTTTTTTTTTAAACTTAGAATTTCAACAACATAATTAACTTAATACTGATTTATATTATTTAGATGGAAGAATTGTCTAATAAACTGAAATAACATTTTAGAAGAAGCCGTAACCCTACCCCTTCCCCCAAAAATCCCTTAAATGAATTTTTCCCAGAGAAATGTTTCAAATAAAAGTTGTGTAGGTCTTTGTATGTGTAGTTGTTATACAAAGTTTAGAGAAAATCGTTGGAGCTATTTTTGAGAAAATTGCAAAAAAGTAAATAAAAAAAAAAAAAAACCTAGTAAAGTGGTACTTCCGGTTGAGGAATTTTGACAGATAACATACTGTCGGATCCTATGGTGGATATCTAAACGGAATATCAAGTTTTAAACTTTCTACGGTGTTTCGTTTTTGAGCTATGCTCACATACGTACATGTACACACACACACACACAGACCATTTTCTAAAAACCACTTTTTTTTTAGACTCAGGGGACCTCAAAATGGATATTTCCGGTAATAACTCGATATATAAAATTTGACACGATTACAATACGGACCTCTTCTTACTAGGAGTAAGAGATAGTAAAAATATTCGTTAAATAAATAAATTTATCAAATACTTAACAAAATTCATTAATTTATTATAATTATTATTAAACTTTTCTATTATTTATAATATTGAAATTTTTTTATTAAAATATTTAGATTAATTAAATATTAAATTAACTAATTCGTAGAATATTTTAGATATAATTCATCTTTTTTTTTTAAATCACGAGATAAAATAGATTAAGAAGAATTTATGAAAATGTCAAAGTTCAATTTTTTTTTAAGATTATGATATGTATCTATTCCCTATATTAGATTATTTTAACATTCATAATTCCCTGTACATACATACATACATATATATATATATAATTTTTCTTTTTTTTTTTTTTTGTTTTTATCGAAATTATTTTATTTAATTTGCTTGTTAAAAAAATGTATTGTTAATTCTTATTAATTATTATTAAGATCGCGTGTTTTTTTTTTTTTTTTATTGATTTTTTTTTTAATAAGCCTATTTTTAGAAATGATTTATAGAGAAGTTTTATCTTTGGTTTGTTTCATATTAATCAATATTAGATTAATGAATTTAATTATCAATTTTTTTTTATTTGTTTTTTTTTGTTTACCAACAGTAAATTAGTTAAAAAAAAAAACAACAAAAAACTATATCTACGTTGCACAATAATTACACATGATCTTATTCGTGTTTGAAATTGGGTTTTCACTGAGAATCAATTTTTTTAGTCCCCCCCCCTGTATTATTTATTTCAAAATTGTTCAATTTAAATCTGTGTATATCATAAAATCGTCTTCATCATCATTTATTTATTTATCTAAATATTTTACAATAAATATTACATAATAATTGCTGAAATTATTGTCTGCGTGTGGGGTAGCCCCTTAACAGAATTTTACCTTGGATTATAGTTAAAAAAAAAAAAAAAAAAAATCTGGTGTGAAACACTCACACAACTTTGTGCTACTCCAGTTCTCAAAATTATAATTGACAAATTTTTATAGTTTGTGTAGCAAATTTAAAAGAAATTTGTTGAAAACTGAACAGTAAAAATGCACTTCCGGTTTTTCTTTAGATGATAGAATTGTATAATCAACTATGGATAGCACTTTAGAGAAAAACATAACTCCACCCCTACCTTTAAATGAATTTTCCCAGAGAAAAATATCTTAAATAAAAGATGTAGATCTTTCCATTTTTAATTTATACACGAAGTTTCAAGAAAATCGTCGGAGCCATTTTTTTTTTTTTCAAAAAAATTCGCGAAAAACTGAAAAAAAAAAAATCATTTAGTAAAGTGGTAAAGTAAACGCACTTCCGTGGTTATCCGACTTTTTTTTCAAACTCGGAATTTCCACAACATAATATTAATTCTAATTAACATTAATCTAGATGACAGAATTGTCTAATAAACTGAAATAGCAGTTAAGAGGAAAACATAACCTCTCCCCTCCCCTAGATGTGCCCTTAAATGAATTTTCTCGGAGAAAGATTTCAAATAAAAGTTGTAGCTCTTTGTATGTGTGGTTGATGTTCCATGTTTAAAGAAAATCGGCGGAGCCATTTTTGAGAAAATCGCAAAAACGTAAAAAAACCCACTAGTAATGAGTGGTACTTCCGGTTGAGAAATTTTGACAGATAACGTACCGTCAGATCCTATGGTGATACTTAAACGGAATATTAAGTTTCAACTTTCTACGGTTTTTCGTTTTTGAGCTATGCTGTTCACATACATACATAGACACACACACACACATACACACACACGATTTGCTAAAAACCACTTTTTTGTACTCAGGGGACCTCAAAACGGATATTTCCGGTGAAAACTCAATATCGAAAATTTGACACGATAACAATACTTCCTCTTACTCGGAGTAAGAGAAAGTAAAAATAATATAATCTATTGCTTTATAAAATAGATATGAAAAAACCTTTGCCGCAACAGCCCATGAAGGCCAAAGCTTGCTAGATGGCGATTTGTATAGGGGGGCATGAGGTAAGAATGCCGCAATTTCCACGCCGCTTAGTTTCGGCCCTCGCTACCTAGGGCGCTACTAACTGTAGCTTCCCACTTTTTATCACGATGCTTGGTCAACACCGACTTTGCCCTCACGGGAATCGAACCGTGAATTCTCGGATGAAAGGCGCCACTAGACCAACGCGTTAGGACTTTAATGTTATAAGTTTATAAAAAAAAAGAAAAAAAAGTAAATTTATATACAGTTTTGTAAATACAGACAGATAAACCTTTAATTTTGATCTATAACTGAATCGGGACATTATTAGACATATTAGCTAGAAAAATAGAAAATATGTATAAATATCTATTTGATACTTATTTTTATGGTTTTATTGGTCACGAATGTAATAAAGGAAGCCAGCCCCTTTTTTCTAGTTTTTTCCCAAACATTTCGGGATATATCCCATCTTCAGTAGGGTATATACTCGTATATAGATTCAGGAATTTATACATTTTTACAAAATAAGCTGAATAATAATTAATAGTGTAGTGTATTATTAATTTATCGTCTTATTTTGAACATTCCTATACGAGAGTATATATTCAGCCTATTTATTCAAAGCGGGCTAACTATTAAATTAGGGTGTCATGGACGGGAGGGGGTGGAAGCACCTATTTTACTATTAACATTTTTGATAACAATATAAAATTTAGCAGTTATACACGGGACTCGAACTGGGGATCTCCCACTTACTAGCCCATGCTCATAACCACTACACCAACCTTAGTTATTGCTAGGGTTGAAACTTATATACGAGTTACGTATATACAAAAATGGCTTCTTTTTTTTTTTTACATTTCTGATCCTTAAAACCAAAAAAAATAAATAAAATAAATATGAAAGAAATATAAGAAAGGATCGACAAGAAGATGGAATAACAACTTTATATATAAATAACTTTTGTTTAAAATTTGTTTTCTAGGTTTTATTAATTTATTATTAATTTAATTTACTTTAATTGAATTTGAGCATATTAAATACACATGTTCAGATTAATATTTAAAAGAATTTCGTTCTTAGAATTAAGCAGCTTGTTCGTCCAGTCTTTTCCTTCGTTATTAAATTTGTAAAATTCTCTTATGGGTTGTTAGTAAATAGGGCATGTCACAAAGATATGTATATGTTTTAAATCGATCATTTTGAATGTAAATGACCATAAAGTTTGCATACGTACTATGGGTTTAATATAATATTATATATTGTGCCCTTGTCAATAATTTTAATAAACTATTTTTGCTCGAGGTGTAAAGTAGTTGTGCTATTAATCTTTTATATAGAAGGTAGGTTAGTCAAGTGTGTTATAAATATGGTTGCATTTTAAGGTCAGAATAAAAAATTAATAAGATAATAAGGATTGAAATTAGAATTGAATAAATGGTTTATTGGATCTATTGGAGTTAATTGATCTATTGCTAATTAAATAGTTTTGGGGGATAATAATTATTTCATGAAATACTCTCTTGGGCTAATCATTTTTTTTTTTAATAATTCTTTTAATTGGAAGAAATTTCACAATTATTATTCTATTAATTGGATTAAGAGATATTTTTTTTTATTGCATTTTTTCAATAATTACTTTCAATATATTTTTCAAAATTTTTCCCTTAATATTGATTTTCTATATCTCTGGGAGATATGCAACTTTCATGTTTTCCTTGAAATACTATTTGAGTACAATTTTACCAACTTTTTTAATATTAGGGTCTATATTAATAATGCATTATGAAAATGCCAGATTTGAAGATGATGAGTTATAACCGGAAGAATGACGTTACCGAATAGCTTTTTATAAGTGTAACAGTGGCAGTATGATGGTGTTTTGGCAATTGGTATAATGAGAATACACGAACTACCACTATAAATTGTTATTGTACCAATTTTTACCGAGTGAAGAAGAGTAATGTTGGTTGGTAGCGTGATGGAATGTAGAAATGGTAGCGTTGGCATTATTATGTTTTCGCCAAAAGAAACTAATGTTGCTAGCTAGTACTCTAAGTGTAAAGTAGCTTGCTGAAATTTCCACTATTTGATGTTGTATTTGGCGACTGATTTATTAGCCCTCAAATCGTCGGATTTTTTTATTCAGTTTTTTCCAGCCGCTAAAGCCGGCCTAATAGGTCGGGGATTCTCCAAAGTTGAAGCTGATTGCAGTGTGTAATAGGATCAAAAGAGAGGATCCATAACAGAGAAAGAGAGACAAAAATGATAGGACTAATCTCTCAAACTAGAGTGGGAGAAACTGTATAAATACAGCGATGGGAGATAGATATATACAACAGAGTTCATTCGCCAGTCACAACGTGTCATTTACCTTACCCTTTACCACTCTGCCATACTCTACCATTTTAGTGTAAAGTCCAGGCAGTCAGTGTCACTTTTACATTATACAATGTTCAGCCATATCTAGTTGTTCATTCAAACCGTTTATCTCCTTCATCATACCCATTATACAGTGGGAGTGTCAGGGGAGGTGATGCGAAGCTAACTTGCATTTGGAGGCTCAAAAGTGGCGCTTTAATGCAGCTGCTAATAGAACTTAGCTTTTATGTGGCGAATTTAATAGTGATTGGTTACATTTAGTAAGTTTTTTCTAGATTTTTTTTCCAATACTGCTCCAAAATTTAATATAAACCTATCCCTTTAATTAAATATTTAGCCATTAAATTGATTTTATATTGTTCTGGGTGACTTCGTGACCAGAGGCTTAACTCTAAACTGCCGTTTATTTGTTCTAATGGGATTGATACAGATACTATTAGTGTGGTTCCCATCCTTGACCTAAGAACAAACTAATGAAATGTACGGTTACATTAACTGAATTTGTTTTAATTTTTTTTTCACACCTGCTCAATATAATAATTTTAATATCGTTTAATATTAAACAGAAAAATTTTTGTGAGAAGCTTTTAATAATTCACATTTTGTTGATTGATGTCTCAGCGCTGTGATAAAATCTCGCATGAACGAATTAATTTACAATTATTTTGTAATATTTATTATTTATATAAAATTATTTTCCTTTCCAAGTTGCGCAAAAAAAAAAATCAAATAATTATTGAGAATTTAATTAGTTATGCTTTCTCTTTGGATATTTCATCACTAAATATAATAATTTTGAATTATGAAAGAATTGTTTGATAATTCTTAAAGGCTTTTATAATAATATCTTGTATCTCCTGATGATGGAAATGTTTGATAGTAATGTAGAAATGGGATGCGAAAGTTTTTTTTTTTTTTTTATAGTATCTTTATTGTGATTAAGAGAATATTTAATTAATTTTTTTTTGTATTATCATAATTAGATCTGAAAATAATGTTACAATTACGTAAGTTAATATATTCTTCTAAGAATCTTAAAATAAGTAATTCCTACAGAACATCCTTCTTTATCTTAATGAAAGATTTAATATAATTGCTAATTTTATGGGGGGTTGATGAAAATTAATTTCTATTTTGAACAGCAATATTATTACTATATATAAGAGGAATACTATATTTTGGCGATCTTGTCAGATTTGTCAAAAAATTGAGCATTAACCGGAAGTATAGTATGTTTCGATATCCTTTGTATAATACTATTGCGAAATCGTAATTTTTTTAATCTTTTGAAACCACTGTTTTGCATGTTGCGCTCAATTGAGGATGTTCACCATAAATTTCCACGAGAAAACCGATACGTTCCCCGCTGTAGATTTCTTTGCAATTAAAAAAAAAAAAATCTGGTGTGAAACACTCACACAACTTTCTCTTACTCCAGTTCTCAAAATTATAATTGACAAATTTCATAGTTTGTGTACCAAATTTAATGAAATTCGTCGGAAACTGAAAAAACTGTTCAGTAAAAGCGCACTTCCGGTTTAATAATTTTCTTGAAACTGAATTACAGCCATCTATTTATTTCTAATAATTATGTTTGGATGATAGAATTGTATAATCAACTATGATAGCACTCTAGAGAAAAACATATCCCCACCCCTCCCCTAAAAGTGCCCTTAAAAGAATTTTCCCAAAGAAATGTTTTAAATAAAAGATGTAGATCATTGCATGTTTAACTTATATATGAAGTTTCAAAAAAAATCGTCGGAGCCATTTTCGATAAAATTGCGAAAAAGTGAAAAAAATCATTTAGTAAAGTGGTGAAGTAAAAGTACTTCCGGTTATTCGATTATCTTCAAACTCGGAATTTCACCAACATATTTAATTATAATCAACATTATTTAGATGACAGAATTATCTAATAAACTGAAATAGCACTTTAGATGGAAACCTAACCCCACCCCTCCCCCAAAAGTGCCCTTCATTGCATTTTCCCGGAGAAATGTTTCAAATAAAAGTTGTACTTCTTTGTATGTGTGGTTGATGTTATCTGTTTAAAGAAAATCGTTCGGAGCTATTTTTGAGAAAATCGCAAAAAAGTAAAAAATCCAACTAGTAAAGTGGTACTTCCGGTTGAGGAATTTTGACAGATAACGTAGTGTCAGATCCCATGGTGATACCTAAACGGAATATCAAGTTTCAACTTTCTACGGTTTTTCGTTTTTGAGCTATGATGTTCACGTACATACATACATACACACACACACACACACAGACCATTTGCTAAAAACCACTTTTTTGGACTCAGGGGATCTCAAAATGGATATTTCCGGTGATAACTCGATATCGAAAATTTGACACGATTACAATACTTCCTCTTCTTACTAGGAGTAAGAGAAAGTAATAATGAAGTATTTATTGGAGGGGGGCGTAGGGCGTGAGATAAGCACCACCGTAGTTCAACACCATTCTTGTTCTCAAGGGAATCAAATTCTAAAATTCTCGCATCAAAGGCACATGCACTGGTCACTAGATCAACAGGTTGGCACAGGCCATTCTAGGTTTTGTAAAACCAAAAGGTAAACATTTCATCAAAAAAGATAGCTTTTATGGTAATACTTATGACTAATACTTGAACTCCAAATATTTGGAATTTATACTTTGAAATCTATGGACTTTAATTACCCTAACTTTTCCAGATTTAGTTCTTCTATATGGGAATACATAAGCGAGTGTTGTGCGTGCAATAGTAGCAGGGAATGATGCTTGATGATGATTTAAATAAATAAATAAAAACAAGCTGACTCATTATTCACAATTATATTTATTGTTACTAGTGAGGAAAGGCTCTAATGCATAGAGTGATTGAGCCAAGAGTGATTGTTTTTAGATGAGTGTGATGTTGTGGCTCGCTTGAGGAGCGTTGTAGCTGCTAGTTTGAACTCTGGCTCCTTTTAACCATGCATTAGCTGATGCAGCTAACTTAGCGAACCTTGAATACATGGTTGAATCTGCGATATGGTGGAAGCACAATGGTGGCGCCTCCATACAGCTGGTTAATGAAACTACAGAATCTCAGGTCTTATTGCTTGCATTAATGTGAAACGTTTTATTAATCCTGACCCACTTCAATGAGTTCGTTGTTTCTTCATTTCCGTTCCTTTGTTGTTTCAATATGAAATGCATTTCTTACTAAAAAAAAAAAACGCTCAAAACTAATGATATGAAAATAAACGAAGCAATATAACACAATAGATCATCCATTTAATTATAAATTTCTTTAAATATTCATTAAAGTGTTAATTGTCCCATCAAAATAAAAATAAAAAATCGATTAATACTAGGGAATAAATCAATAATATACAACCTTCAAAAAGAACAATGGTGGTTAATATATAAACGATAAAAATACTAAAAACAATTTATGATAATGAATCACTTAATTAAAGAAAATGATTACCATCCAAAATTAATTTAATTAGTATTAAGGAAGTTTAGAATAAATATTTAATTGATAAAGAGATGATTTTCCTAATGAATTGTTTAATAAAGTAAATTACCACATTATAGGAAAACATAACTCCCACCTCTCCGCTAAAACCTGCCTTAAATGAATTTTCCCAAAGAAATGTTTTAAATAAATGTAGCTCCTTTAATAACTGTAGTTTATATATCAAGTTTAAAAAAAAAAAAAAAATCGGAACCATTTTCGAGAAAATTACACACACACAAAAAGAATCTGGTGTGAAACACTCACACAACTTTCTCTTACTCCAGTTTTCAAAATTATAATTGACAAATTTTATAGTTTATGTACCAAATTTAACGGAATTCGTCGAAAACTGAAAAAAAAAAAAGTGTTCAGTAAAAGCGTACTTCCGGTTTACTAATTTCCTTGAAACACGGAATTTTGGCCATCTATTTATTTCTAATTAATTTTGTTTGGATGATAGAATTGTATAATCAACTATGACAATACTTTAGAGGTAAACATAACCCTACCCCTCCGCTAAAAGTGCCCTTAAATGAATTTTCCCAAAGAAATGTTTTAAATAAAAGTTATTGATCTTTGTATGCTTAGTTTAGATACGAAGTTTGAAGAAAATCGTTGGAGCCATTTTTGAGAAAATCGCGAAAAAGTGAAAAAAAAAATCCTTTAGTAAAGTGGTCAAGTAAACGCACTTCCGGTTATCCGATTTTTTTTTTCAAACTACCGAATTTCAACAACATATATAATTCTAATTAACATTATTTAGATGACAGAATTTGTCTAATAAACTGAAATAACACTTTAGATTTAAAAAAAATTATTTACCCTACCCTTTCCCCATAATTGCCCTTAAATGAATTTTCCCAGAGAAATGTTTCAAATAATACTTGTAGCTCTTTGTATGTGTAGTTGATATACCAAGTTTGATGAAAATCGTCGGAGCTATTTTTGAGAAAAACGCAAAAAGTGTAAAAAAAAAAAAAAAAAAAAAACCAAATCTAGTAAAGTGGTATTTCCGGTTGAGGAATTTTAACAGATCACGTTTTGTCAGCTTCGATGGTGATACCTAAACGGAATTTCATGTTTCAACTTTCTACCGTTTTTTTTTCGTTTTTGAACTATGCTGTTTACAGATACACACACAGACACAGACCATTTGCTAAAAACCACTTTTTTGAACTCAGGGGACCCCAAAACTGTTATTTCCAGTGAAAATTCGATATCGAAAATTTGACACGATTACAATACTTCCTGTTACTAGGAGTAAGAGAAAGTAAAAAAAATTGGAAAATTAATTCAGTTAAGTGGGGTCCTTCCGGTTGT
The DNA here is from genome assembly GCA_011037195.1 of Triatoma infestans. Lineage (NCBI taxonomy): Eukaryota > Metazoa > Arthropoda > Insecta > Hemiptera > Reduviidae > Triatoma > Triatoma infestans. Next base: position 2,571 of record JAAEAF010002664.1, on the reverse strand, counting down.
GGAATTTTGTATCAGATAACTTGCTATCGGATCATGATGTCTTACATGTTGGTATCGTATTATTTCCAGTGAAAACTCAATATCGGAATATGAAAACAAGAATTAGTTGGCTTCACGACCAATTCAGGGTAAAAATCAAGAAACCCCAAAAAAATATAACTTTTTCTTAATTGTTTTTTAATAATAATTAACACGTTCGACGTTTCGACAAACTTTGTTTGTCTTCTTCAGGAACAATACAAAACAAAAATAAATAAAGAGTTATAAACATAAAAAATTATAAAATAAACCACAAACAAAAAACAAAATACATTGGTGAGATTACAGTAGAAATGTTAAGTCTGTAAGTACTCTTTATTTATTTTTGTTTTGTATTGTTCCTGAAGAAGACAAACAAAGTTTGTCGAAACGTCGAACGTGTTAATTATTATTAAAAAACAATTAAAAAAAAGTTATATTTTTTTTGGTTTCTTGATTTTTACCCTGAATTGGTCGTGAAGCCAACTAATTCTGTTTTCATATTATAACTAACGGCCAACAAAAAAATCTCCTGATAATCAATATCGGAAATTTGACACGGATACCACAATATCATCTCTTATTAGGAGTAAGAAGAAAGTAAAAATTTGGTTGACCAATTTTTGTTACATTTCAGATTTTACTCATTTGTTCCAATATGAATACACTCGTATTAAGGATGAAGAGATCGTTACCTACTCTGTTAGGTAGTAGAATAATTACGTTGTAGCTCCAACAAGAGCGCCAATATTATACCAACCCTATTTCAAATTTAATGCCTAAAAATTCTGCAAAAACTTTCCAAAAAAAATGATAGGTTTATATGTTTTAAGTTAGCTTTCCAAGTTTAAAGGAAACGGAAGTTATAAGTCGTATACGGAAAAAATTCAAAAAAACGTTTCTGTGAAGTCCCCCACTTCCGGGTTAAACGATCTTTCTAGTAATACTTCTAATATATATTATATTAATATTATTTAGATGATAATATTAAACGTAAACCTGAAGTGGTACTCATATTGAAGTGGATAACACACACAAGCACACACCCACACTTACACAGATTAAGAGAGAGAGAGACTACCGACCTTTCGTTAAAAAAAACATTTCATTCTCACACTGAGTGTATGATGTATTTCCGGTGAAAACCCATATTCAGTAATTTGTCGCTGTCATAATATACTATCTTTTTGCAACAGTAGAGAAAGTACGTAATATTAATTTACATTGATTCACATCCTACGTATTATATACCTTTTCAATAACAAAAGTTTAAACTAAAGTAATGCCTATATTTTCAGGCGGGCTTAACGTCTCCAACTACCAATAGGTGTCGTGGACGGGGGCGAAAGTACTTATTTTACCATTAACATTTTTTTAAATAAATATAAAATTTAAGCAGTTATACACGGGACTCGAACTAAGGGTCCTCCCACTTACAAGTCCATGCTCATAACCACTACATCAACACAGTTAATTAAAAAGGCATTTTAGGGAAATCTGATCGCATTGTCTACGGGAGGGCACTCTAAAATGCCCATTTTTTTATCGGAATGTTTCAATTAAACTTCATACTATTATTATTATTATTATTATTATTTTATTTTTTATATATTTTTTTATTTAAGTTGTCTCGCGGCCCTTAGGCAAGGGAGGCACCTGGATCATTATGTTATATTAGTGAAGACATTGCTTTGTATTCCTGTATTAGTAATACTTGGCCATCATCATCAGCGTTCCAGCGGCCGCGGCTCATTCTACCCTTGCAACAAAATCTCCCTGATGATCCTACAGGAATGAAGGATTACAGCTTGTTGCATAAAAACCAGCGTCTTTCTATTAATCTCAAGTTTGAGTAGTCCACCCTGGATAGCGTGCGGTATTACACTAACTGCAGAGATGACAATCCGCACAATGTCAACAGATTCAACGCCTCTCCAAAGAGAAGCAACCTCAGCTGCCAGCGGCCTGTACTTAATCATTTTCTAATTGAAGGCGCGCACAACATTAGCTGAGTTCGGAACTGTGATATCTATTATGTACACCTTACCCTCACACTTATTGTGCGACACAATGTCAGGTCGAGTGCATCACGCGATCCCCATATAGCGTGTGCCCGGAGCTTTGTAGCACCGGCTCGGGGTCATACTGATACTAGGGTGGGATGACTAAACGCATACCTAACTTTAGTGCCAACTTCCGGTGCAGTATCTTAGCCATTTATTATTATTATTGTTATTATTATTATTATTGCCATCTCTTGCAGATGCGAAAAAACTGGGCAAAAGGGTAGTTACTCACTAATACCCAAATTGCGACAGAACAGTATTGTTACATATATGCATATAGTTTCATACACACTTACGCATATGTCCATTGTAATGGCATCCAACAGAGAGAAGAGCTCTGCAGGCTAGAGTGGGAAAACCTGGGTATATAAGCCAGTGAGAATCTAGATAGATTCAGATTCTAGATAGTCAGTGAGAATCTAGAGGATATCTACCAGATTCAACCATACATCGCATCGTGTCATATCTTTACTCTCACCTTTTATTC
>JAAEAF010002663.1:0-95015 GCA_011037195.1 Triatoma infestans | reverse complement strand
TAGACTAAAAATGATTAAATACTTGTTTTCTATTTTTTCGAAATTTCCCGCCATTTAAAAAAAAAGTGGGTGGAGCATATAACTCTGGTCACCCTGTATATGTTTTTAAGCAAGTCTATGCATGTTCAAACACAAGCTAAAGCTGCCCTCTGCTCGCATGCTAATGCTATTCTATTCAGAGAAGTATATGCATGTTCAAATAATTTTAAATCATCATCCTTTACAAATTCTGCGTTTTATTTTTCAATAATAGTATAATGGATGATTTAGATGGAGAGAATTTGGGTCTCTGGTTGATGAAATAAGAACACTGGGTTAACACTGGTTAACTATGTATAATAATAATAATAATAATAATGAGTAACACTGTCTACCTGGACTTGTAATGATACTGTATGGTAGAGTGGAAAATGGGTAATGACACGTAGTGATTGGCTGTATGAACTCAGTAGTATGAACTGTATTGAACTGTCTAGTCTGGACTGTCCGCCGCTCTCTCTATATATATATATGTCTCCCACTCCAGACCGAGAGAGTGGTTGGGTTTGTTTCTCTTCTCTTTACTCTCTTTGGTTGCTGATCTCTCTTTTGGTTGCTGTTAAATAGTGTAAATATTTTTAACTTTAAGACATAAACAATATAAATATGCTACGCAATGTACATTTTTAGTGAACGAAAAAAAAACGATATGTGAAAGTTTTCTATTAATATAGTATATAATATATCAATATTTTTCTCACACTTACAGCCTAAAATGGCGGCCCAAAACAAATGTCCGGGTTGCCAGCCCCCAGAGCGGGCGCTGTTGGAGGGAGCGGATCTATGCAGGCAACTACAGGAAGAAGCTTGAAAATAAAGAAAAACGCGGAAATGTTTGGAAAATTTCAGAGTAGAAACAAAATCAGCTTTTTTTCAAGTTATTCGCGCTTCCTAACTGAAATATCCTGATTAAGAACTTAAAAGATATGTCGATCAACTCCATGGCCCGTCTCTTAAACAAACAAATAATAATAAAAAAAAAAGGATTAATTTTTAAGGCACCTGGAAAAGTTTAAAAATAAATTCATAAAAAAAGAAGTCTGGTATTAGAAGTTTAGTGAGAAAGAGAGGGTGGCACGAAATAAATAGAGAATAAGAAAATAAACTTCTTGAGGAATTGATATGAATTGGAAAAAAAAGAAGAAAATGGATATCAAGTAAAAGAATTTATTCCCCCAAAGGAATATTGTGATAAGCGATTTTGAAGGGGACAAGTAAATCCTGGCGTCTAGAGGAGGGTGCCATAGCCGGCCTACCTCTCCTTTTCCTCTACAACTGGGATTTCAATATGATTAATTTCATTTAGACAAAAAAATGACGAATATCCTTTATGATAATGTCGCAGATATAATAGGATTTCTTGTTTTGTGATCATTATTTTATTAAATTAACATAACGTCTTATTTTTTTTATTTTATTTTTGACATTCGATCACCATTTTGTTTTTTGTTTTTGTTTTGTTTTTTTCTTTTAAATATATTTTATGGTATGGACTATTTTTGGTGAAAAGAAATCAAATTAAGGAGTCTTATAAATAAAAATATACCTTTATATATCAAAGAGAAACCAAATGTTTTTAGGATTTGAATAATCCGAATATTTTTATTCGGATTGTTGGGTAAATTAAAAATAATTTTTAAATTTTGATTGGTAGATCGTTAATTTAATGCACGAAAATGAACTAATTACAAAAGGAGCTAATATGAAATAGAAGTGGGCCCTAAAAAAAAGTCACTAATATTAATTAAATTAAAATTTAACAAGTTTACATTATAAGCATATTCCAAATACTTGTACTAATTTCGTGAAATTAGTGTCGGAAGTTCCGGAAAAAGTCAAAATTAAAGTAGGAGAGACGAACCTACCTAAATAATGTCAGTTTATTATGAATTCACAATTTTCTTTCGCAAAGAAAAAGAAAACTGAATCATACAATACATTAACTAATCCAAATATTTTATAGTAGTTAGCCTATTAAATAGGCCCTATTTGAACTTTCGATTGAAAGTTAATTATGAATTTGTTTTTTTATTTGTTTATTTGAACTTTATAAAGCTCTGTTTTTGGAACAGCTTTATTCTCAATTTGTTGACATTTAGGTTAGAGAATATATTTTTGTATCAATCCATTCTTTCAGCTATCTTAAAATTTTAAAGAAGAATTAATGAGAGAATTTTTTCATTTAAAAGAGAAATTCGTGTTAGTCTGTTTTTGTTTTTTCATTAAGATATGAAATCTTTTTTTTATTTTTTATTTTTTATTTTCTTTGGAAATTTACGATCTGTATAGTAAGTACATATAATAAGTAAATAAAATGAAATGAGATGATATTTTGATGGGAAGAGCCGGAGGTGAATAACTACTGTGATGGATGCAAGAAACATAGAAATATATTTAATTTGAAAAAAAAAAAATCAATAATATCAAGAATATGTGACAATTCCCTTGCAAAAGGACATTTCAGGTAGAAGACCACTATTGTCTTTTAGAGTTCATGAACTTGATAGCATTGTTCTACCCCTTCTTCTCACACAGGAGGATTTGAACGAACAATAATTAGAAGACATTCCTTAAAAGACAGTTTTGTTGTAAACACCGAGGAGAACACATCAGGTCTGTGCCAGTTATAAGTTAAAACATAAACGTTTAGCATTTAATTTAGATAAATAATTGATTTATATATAATCGCTGTGATTATTATAAAGCTATTTAAAATTCACTTAGAGTATATATTTATTTCGAAAACAGTGGTGATTTCTTGATTATTTTCTAATACTCTTCTCTCTTAAACATATATATATATATATATATATATATATATATATACAAGCCCTTTTACAAAACCGCTCACGCCACAAGCTACCAGCAAACAATTACATTTCACTACCCAACGGGATACCGTAGTGATGTTTGATCAGTTCCGAAGGGAATCTCGGGACTGTGGTCGATTTAAACGGCGAAGAGGATTGTCATGGATAGTAGTGAAGGCTAGAGACTGTTCAAATGGATTAGAGCAATGAGAGAGAGCGGTATAGTATTTGAGGTGATTTGCCTTAGCAAGTTGTACATAAGGCATATTGAGGTCTTTTTGGAAAGGAAATTTGTGACATAGCAGGAAGCATTAACTGTTTGTCGAAGTAGTTTTTGGGATTCGAATGTCTGTATAGTTCATAGGTTTGTAAGTTTGGCTGAACCTCACAGGTTCTAGTCCATAAGTCTCCATATAGAATTGAGAATCGTAATGATACATGTCTTTTCAATTCTGCAAGTAATTTAGATAGATTTCCATGTAGGATAAATTGTGAACAATTTCAAAATACTTGCTAAGTGTTATAGTCCTCACGCGTTGGTCTAGTGGCTAGCGCGCTCGCCTTTCGTGCTGGAATTCAGGGTTCGATTCCCGTGAGAGCAAAGTCGGTGTTGACCCAGCATCATGAAAAAGAATGGGCAGCTACAGTTAGTAGCGCCCTAGGTAGCGAAGGCCGGAACTAAACGGCTTGAGAACTGCAGCGTGCTTAACACACGCCCCCCTATTTCAAATCGCCGTCTAGCAAGCCTTGGCCTTTCATGGGCTGCTGTGCCATAGGGGGTTTTTTAAAGTGCTATAATTAAAACATTTCTCAAGAACACAAACTTTATATTTTACAAATGAGAAATAAAGAAAAATGATCTTATTTTCCCAAAAAAATCCGGTATGTATTTAATGCATATTTAGATCAGAAAGGATATAAAAAATGTTCAATAATTACATTATCATTATTTAATTAATTATTCATTTATTGTTAAGGAATTACGAACTATAACAGGAATTATGAAACTAATGTGACAGTGTCAAAGTGTTAAGGAAAGACAGCTGAAGATAATATGGTTTAGTTTATGACCAAACTCTTATGCTTCTTATCCTCTTTAAGCTCATTATCCTGTTCAGGATCTTGATATTTAAATTGTCACATATTGCTGGTAGGTGTGTGCGCGATCTGATTATAATTGTACAAAATATGGAGATCATGCTTAGACTTCCGAATTCAATCCATATATACAGCTCATAGAATAATTACTGAGAAAACATATATTTACTGATGCCTGCAGGAAGCTTCATGCAAATAAAGTTAGCATTTATCCTTCGTATCATCAAGCTTACTGGCTGATTTGAATCAGTATCAAGTCACTTTTCCTTTTAAGATCTAATAAGATGATGTACATCAGATTTTACCGGCTCAATTAAAAGAAATGTTTAAAAATAACTTATAAAAAGAAATGACAATTGTACAAAATATGGAGATCATGCTTAGACTTCCGAATTCAATCCATATATACAGCTCATAGAATAATTACTGAGAAAACATATATTTACTGATGCCTGCAGGAAGCTTCATGCAAATAAAGTTAGCATTTATCCTTCGTATCATCAAGCTTACTAGCTGATTTGAATCAGTATCAAGTCTCATTTCCTTTTAAGATCTAATAAGATGATGTATATCAGATTTTACCGGCTCAATTAAAAGAAATGTTTAAAAATAACTTATAAAAAGAAATGAGTTTCTAAATTGAAACATATTTATTTATATTGACTCATTTTGGTATGAACATATAAGAAAGTATTATATAATCTGAAGAATAAGTAAAAGAAGTGAAATATTTCTTTTGATACATAGAAAAGTACATGGATCGAATGTAGAAGGGAGAAGCCAAAGTAGTAAGGAAAAAAAAAAAGGGAAGATAGGCTGGAAAGGGATGGGTGGTAAGTATCTACCCCTTATCTACCCACAGTTGCCACCTTACACCAAAGGCAACCATCATTAGCCTCGATTTACTCAATGGGGATGCTAGCAGTGTGTATCGCTACTTCCTATCCTCTCTTTTACATCCATTCCTTCTTGGATGTGTGCTATACTCTCTCACACTTTCTCCTTTACACCAATGTTATCTTATGTTCGTTTTCTCCAACACATCTCGTTTCAAAGATTCACCAATATTCCTCTACTTTTTCACTTCTATGCAGTATGTATTTATTCAAAAGATATTTTTATGGAATAATGTATGAGCAGATTTGTTCAAATTTAGCGGTAAAAACTTTTGACTTATTCACAAATTTTGAATATTATTATTATTATTTTTGTTTGTTTTACAAAAAGCCATACAAAAAAAAATAAATTATTATCTTTCTAATAAATTTTCCTTTTTCATTAGAAAAAAATCTAATTTTATGAAGTCCTTAAAATTCTAAAAAAAAAAAAAAAATCTGAAATTTGTGGTAAATAAACTAAAAAGTAATGTAAAGTAATGCCGCCTATTTTAGGTGTCGTGGACGGGCGGCGGAACCGGTCGATGACCACAAAAAGATTTGATTTCGGTATTTATGTGTATTTCATTTTATCTAAGTATAATTTTTTTTTTAATTTAAGGCGCGTAAACATCTATGGTATGGCGCCCGGACCCTTCTCAGTGCACTGCCGACCTCCGGACAGTGTTCTCTCGTTACAGACAACACTGTCCATCATCGGGCAGTGAGCTGTAGAGGCTCCTAGGAAGAAAAAAATGTAAGGGTAGCACAGCTGGACTCGAACCCGGGTCCTCCGCAGGGAGTCTAGTACGCTAACCACTTAGCTATTCCCTTCTCTTAAATTCAAATGGGCAGATATTATTTCATTTAATTTGTTAATATTTAGAATGTTATACTAAATACAACTCTGTATATACCTCTTATAAAGAGAAGACTTTTTTCTGAATGACATCAATAAAGCTTTATGCTATATTATACTTATACTGAACTAACATATTCGCTTAGTGATTATGCTTAAATGAACAAATAAAGATAATAATTTTATTTGATTTCGATATTTATGTGTATTTCATTTTATCAAAGTATAAATTTATTTTTTTAATTTAAGGCGCGTAAACATTCTAAATATTTCACGATGGATGCTTGTGAATGACTAAATAAATTACAAAAAGAATATCATATGTATATATTGGTTTAGGAAGAAATTAGTTCCAGTGATTGCGTTCATTGTTCAGACGGCCGATATTTTGGAAGTTTTAGTTGAGCTGTAGTACATTTTCAGTGTTCTCGTCCGTTTTTTAGAATGTCCAATTCCATATATATATATATAGTCCGTTCAGGAGAAATTAAAAAAAAGATAATTTTCTTTATACGGGTGACCAGAGTTATATGCTCCACCCACTTTTTTTTTAAACGGCGGGAAATTTCGAAAAAATAAAAAACACGTACTTAATCATTTTTAGTCTAGTTTATTTTCAGTGATTGAACCATTTTTTTATACCCCAATATCCCGAGATACAGCATCCAACTTTTTTTTTCAAATGGAACATTATATTTTTTTTTGCATATTTTTATAGTACTTGAGCCTCTAAAAAAAAAAAAAAATTTAAAATCGGTTAGGTTTTTCAAAAGTTATGGTAATTTAAAATATGAAAAACAAATTCCAGTTTAATGTCAAAATTACCTTATTTTTTCTTTAAAGAAGCTCTTCAAACTGGGCACCATCAACGGATAGGCAAGCCAAAGCTCTGGACTCCCACGCTCTGTTTGTAGCAGCACTTAGGTGGCAAAGTCAACATCTAGGCAGGCTAGAGTTATTCGACGTTCCATATCTTCGACTCAAGGCACGGGATTAAGGTTACTGTACACTTTATTTTTTAGATATCCCCACAAAAAATGGTCCATTGGGGTTAAGTCCGGAGGTCGAGGTGGCCATTGTATCGGACCATGAGTTCCTAACCACTTTTCGTGGAAATTTCTGTCCAGGTAACGTCGAACAACTCTCGCATTATGTGCCGGGCAACCATCTTGTTGAAAATACATATCTAACCGACGTTTTAGAGGAACATCTTCAAGCAAAACTGGCAAAATGTCTCTTAAAAAAGTTAGATACCTTTCACCAGTTAAGTTCCCTCTGTAGAAGTATGGGCCGATTAGTTGGTTTCCTCAAACTCCACACCAAACATTTGTAGAAAAAACAACCTAATGGCGTGTGGCGAAGGTAACTTGTGGATTTTCTTCTGCCCATATTCTAAAGTTCCAACGATTAAGAAGGCCATTGTTGGTAAACTTTGATTCATCAGTCCATAAAATTGTGCATTTTTTGTGGGGATATCTAAAAAATAAATGTACAGTAACCTTAATCCCATGACTTCAGTCGAAGATATGGAACGTCGAATAACTCTAGCCTGCCTAGATGTTGACTTTGCCACCTAAGTGCTGCTACAAACAGAGCGTGGGAGTCCAGAGCTTTGGCTTGCCTATCCGTTGATGGTGCCCAGTTTGAAGAGCTTCTTTAAAGAAAAAATAAGGTAATTTTGACATTAAACTGAAATTTGTTTTTCATATTTTAAATTACCATAACTTTTGAAAAACCTAACCGATTTTAAATTTTTTTTTTTATTTTTTTAGAGGCTCAATTACTATAAAAATATGCAAAAAAAAATATAATGTTCCATTTGAAAAAAAAAAGTTGGATGCTGTATCTCGGGATATTGGGGTATAAAAAAATGGTTCAATCACTGAAAATAAACTAGACTAAAAATGATTAAATACGTGTTTTCTATTTTTTCGAAATTTCCCGCCGTTTAAAAAAAAAACTGGGTGGAGCGTATAACTCTGGTCACCCTATATATTTATTTATTGGGAATTTAGAAAGTATTTATAATTAAATGACATAAATGAAAGGTGATGAATTAAAAGAGCCGTTAAGAGAAATTATAAAAATGCCAAAGTTCACGATTTATATAATAAAGTCAAATAAAAAAAAAATAAATAAACCTTTTACTTAATTTCATTGCTTAGAAGGTTATATTTAACTAGGAAATTCCATGTTTGTGTAAAACAGGTGTACAACCACAGAGAAGCAATGAAAACACGTGTTTGCTAGTAAAATGGCAAAACTTTACCATTATGCATTCCAGTAATAGAGTCACGTGAACCTTACAAGTAATATTCACGTTTCCAAAGTTTGTTCCTATATTATATTTTTGTTTGTTTTTTATTGTTTTATTTCAATTGTTTTTTTCATTTAATTAATTTTCATGTTATTAAATTACTGGAAACTGTAATGGCTTTAATTGAATAGTATAATGTTACATTTTTAAAAAAAAATTATTTTCTCACAAAAATTTACAATTTTAATATAACAATATGTTATATTATAGTTCCGATAATTTTGTAAAACATGAATTTCAAGAGATATTTTCCGTGATAGCCTGCTTCTTTTACTCTTCTACCTTACCCTTCTACCTAAATTTGAGTGAATGTGTAAACTAATTTAGTTTATACATTCAATTTAGTTCATACACTAATTTAAGAGTATAAACTAAATTTGCTCTGGGCAAATTTATGTTATCACAATATTTGACAAACGCATCCTGATGTTGGGCGAACGCCAGTAACTGGTCGATAATCACAAAAAGAAGCAGGCTATCGCGGAAAATATCTCTGATGCTTTCCAGCTCTGCGGAACCAACCACAAAAACTAAATTTCAAGATATAAATAACTAAGTTTATTTGGGTTTATTGGAATAGTTTCATTGGATTTGCTTATTATTATTATTAGTGTATAAATAGTGATTAAAACGCTGTACGATTACGCATTTCTGGGTCCTTATCACCCGTCAAAGCCAACAAAAAGAAGTATGCACGACGAATAAAATCCGGATGTAATGGGAAAACTACATATTATTCAACAGGTTCTATATATAATAAATATGTATTATTAATCAATAATTAAGGCTGGCTACACGTATGCAATCTTGCATTATGGGCAGGACTGTTGAGGCAGTCAGGTTTAATTATAATCTTCTTAAGAATAGTTAAAATTCAATACAGATAGTCATTGCGGGTTTAGTATAACGCCTATCAATTAATTAATTGATTGATGGTATTATACTAAACCCGCAATAACTATCTGTATTGAATTTCAACTATTCTTAAAAAGAATTGACTGACTGATCAGTCCTGCCCATAATGCAGCAGGTTTGCATACGGGTAGCCGACTTTAAATGGGTAAAGTAACGAATGTGGCATACGGCTTACTTTACAAACTCAAAGGCATCCTATCTTCTACCTATTACATGATACTTAAATCTTATCTTACTGATCGTTTATGCCGAGTCATCCAAGGTTCCTCATCTGCTGCTATTTATCCAGATCTAGCATTCTTTCACCCCTGCTACACACTATCTTTGCAGCTGACCTACCAAACCATCCAAATAAAATTTCGCTCTTTTCTCACTATACGGTATTCATCTAAGGCAAAAAACCGTACGACCCCACTCACTTAGTGGAATGAAGAAAAGCATGGGACTTTTCACATTATAAGGTGACGGCAAAACGCCGGTGGCGTGCCGTACAGCAGCCGTTCCCTGCCAGTGAACTCGAGGCGCCGTTGATTCACTGGTCACGTGACTATATGCATGCTTACATATTATGCGGTTTTGTGACGTACGGCAGCTACATTCTTTTGTTCACGATTCATTGAAACACATTATGTATCTCACTGGCAAACGAATTGAAAAATGTTTAGTTTACGACGGGAAGAAAATGCAATATGAAAACAACATTGTCACGACAAAAAGCCGTACGATGAAAACCACAAAGTTTGACCTCCTTCTTGTCGGAAAAAGAGCGTAACCTTTAATCTGCCGGCGACCCAACAATTCTATCTCCTTATATCAATCCCATCATGGCTACACATACTCTGCAATCCTATAGAGGATGGCTATGGAGGATCAAGGCAAACAACTTCAAATACGTAGTGTTCAGTCCAAACAGAAAAACCTTTCACGTCTTTACTTAATGATATTATCATTTTCACTCGAATCAAGTACGATATCTCAGACTATAAATAGACAACAGCTAACATGGAATGTCCATACCAGACTCAAATGAACTGACTGAACTTAAGATATAAAATATTAAAAAGACTGACAAACTTAATGGTTAAGAAAATGAATAAGAAAAAAGTATAAACCGCTCTTACGTAAGAAATAGAACTATACGGCACTACCGTCAAACTCTACAATCTAAGATCCTGAGAATAGTATTTAATGCTTCCTTGAATTTCTCCAACCATACAATCCACTCCGACCTAAGCATTTCATTCTCCTCAGAGCTAGCCCAATGTAATAGCAAGAGAGAATTACATCAGCAAGAGAGAGCAGACAGACGAGAGAATTAAGAGAGAGAAAGACCCTCTCTGGTACTCTCTGACTTAAGCAGGCTAGAGTGGAAGAACCTGTATATAAGTCAGTGAGAATCTACCTAACGACATCTAGATATCTATCTATCAGATTCAACCATACATCGCATCGTGTCATATCTCTACTCTTACCTTTTATTCTATAAAATCATTACAAGTCCAGTGCAGTTTGTGTAAGCTTATAGCTATATTATAACAGTATCTTCATATCTCGTCTAATTAATCAAACCCAATTTCTCTTCTCATCAACTCCATTATACCAATCTCACTAAATTCTATTACAAATTAAACTACCACCATGAACCTCTGATCCAGAACTCTTCCCACAAATCTTTGTCGAGGCTGAAGCAGCGGTGGCCACGCAATCAGCTTAACGTATAACACCGTACACCTAGGGTAGCTGCTGAGTAACCTGGCCATAATAGTGAGAGTTCCTGCAATTATGCTGGGAAACTTGCGACAAGATACCTGATGAAATATTAGTGTACTCCATGAAGAAGGCGGTAGAATTTGCGTTATACAAGCAATGGGAAATTATTATTTATAAGGGAAGATTAAAGTGGACATTAGCTTTAAAGGTTCTTATCCTATTCCCTACAAAAAAAACGAAGCTTTGCCTCCATCATGATGTCCCAACGTAGCACTTGACACAACGAAACCTACCATTGAATGAAATATTCCTGAACTTCAGTCCTCCCATAGATAGCTGGGCAATATCAAATAATCTACATCTACTCACCGTAGAGCATGGGTGGATACTGACCAAGTTACTAAGGATACAATCTAAATACAACCTCTTTCTCTGTGATATTTAAGTGATCAAATGAAGAAACCTGCCTGGCATCCACCAAAGTTATAAATGTCTTCTACCCATAGCCGTCAAATGTGCATCATGATATCTAGTTCTAAATTTCTGAAATAACTATTGTGGACGATAGTAGCTAGGCCAGTGCCCACTGCATGTCTTCATTTCTTGATAATCCCATCAAAATACTGTTTCGAGACAAGTTCAAGTCCACAAAATAGTTTACTAGAACCTCCATTTGCTAGCTTTTCAGGATTGCTGTGGTATACTAAGAAATTTAAAGTTGTGACTAATTCCTTTATCCTAGTGTAATTTTATGAGATTACCACCAATTCTTTCAGAGTTGGGAATAAAAATTCCCTCAAGATGATTGTTTATTTATATGCAGTGAGAAACTCTAGGTCATTATAACAATACCCATTGATTCGTTGAAAAAAGTGAAGTAAAGTACACAAGAATGTGGTTTGCTTATTTATTTATTAGTTTTTTTATTTTTGATTTTGTGGAAATTTTGTTTATAATTTCCTTCTTAATGGTGAGTGGTTTTGACGTCAGAAGCTTTTCAGATCTACATTACACGTCCAACAAAACTACAGGATGTGTTTCTATGGAATCAGCTATCATTCATTCAAAAAGCGTTTTTTTTTCTCTTTTCAGTAGATTGATGATAAAGTGTAGAGTACAAGCGGTTTCAAGGCAAATCTTTCTAACAAGTCTCAAGAAGTGATAAATTGAGATATTATCATTATTGCAATCTAACCATTCCAAAGATCCAGTGTTATTGGAATTGTGGCGGTGACTGACAAAATTAATGATGCGAGATTATTATCCTTAAAAGATTGCTGTTTGTGCTATGTGCATAACTATCTGCTAAATATTTCGTTAATAATAGATACATCTGTTATATTGACAAGACAAACTATGAAGTAATTAAAGTATAGTGAAAATGAATTTCTTTTGACAGAGAGAGAGAGAGGGGGGGGGAGAGGGAGTGAGTGAGAGAGAGAGAGAGAGAGAGAGATAGTTTATGAACTTGGTTTCATTGGAGTTTCTGCAAATAGAATTATGTATTTTTTTTTGGGCCGATTCAAGCGGTATTTTACTTAACTAAAATCTTTGTACGAATTTAGCATCTAGCAGTGAAATAAGATTCTCCCTAATATTTTTTTGTGTTTTGCTTGTTTGAGTAGTATTATGTAGGAGAAGGCTTAATGCTTTAGCTCGTAGAAGTAAGGTGCGTCTCTAATGGATGCCCGGACATGCGGGAATAGAGGGCAAATGAGAGGGCGGATCGTTTGGCTAGGGAGGGATCATCATTACCATTTTGTGGTCCTGAACCAGCCCTTGCCGTCACAAAGACGTTTCGTGATAAACTGATTAGACTTTGGGAGATGAGAGTCTTAGAGAAACGCTGGGGGGACACGCAGGGCTAAAAGATTTATAAAAGCAAGTAAGCCGGAAATTTCGGAGTATCTCCTGTCTCTCAGTGGGACAGGTCTGAGGACCTTGGTGGGGGTAGTGACTGGGGTGTCTAGTCACTTTTTTAACATAGGGAGGACGTCTAGTCCCATTTGACAGAACTGCGACGACGGATTTAGGGAAACAGTGTACCACTACTTATGTTAGTGTCCCCGTTTCGCTGGAACTAGGTTTCGCGTATTTGGGAGGGCACCACTCAAATTGCCTGGGCGAGTTGGAGTTTAGGGATAAGTTGGGATATTGTAGATTAACCGGTAAGCTCCCGGGGGAGATTAATTAAGGGAACATGGAGGGTATCGGATAAAAGCCACATAGGCTTAGGTCCCACGCCATAGTATTATTCACACAGTTCTAAAAAAAAAGAAAATTCGCTTTTTGTTAAGCCTCGATTAATTTAAAGAAATAATAATTATTAAATTTAAGTTTAATGTAATATAAACAATCCCCACTACTGGAGTGTACTACATCAAACAAGAAGACTTTGGACGTTGGAAGTTGAGCGGAGTTACAGTCAGTATTGGCCAAGCTGTACTTGTTTACTTACCTGTTTTTTGTCTGTCGGCAGCTCAACTGGATGCAGTTGGTAAAATTTTCTAGTTATCATTAATTGATTAGGTTCGTACTCACTGCGGTCTTACCGTCCACCAAAGAAATTTCCGTCATCAGGACGATTACCAGGACGCCCATTCAGCGCCCAGCCGCTACCAAGCACCTCGTCGCTTTATACTCTTCCAGCTCATTCTAGAGTCAAATATAACTTTGTACATGCCACAGGCCAGCACCAGCCACAAGTACCAACATTAAAATATTTTTTAATTCACTAGGAGCGTCGAATTGGATCCGGAAAAAAAAGTAATGACGTCCGGAAATATATAACTTTGTACCGGTAATATAAAATTCAGTTCAATATTTCGTAATATATGCTCTGCCCATAGTAAAAATTACATATTATGTCATTTATACGTATTATTTCTATTATATGTATGGATCATTGAAATTTAATAAAATGAAATGTGATTCTGTGACTAATGGTTGGTTGCTCTTATTTTTTAATAAGTCCATTCTCTTTTGACAAAGTAAATTCTAGGCTTCACAGTGAATGTTTTTAACTATTTGCGGGAGTCTTAACACTTTTTGTTTATGTTGTTTACAAAAGTAAATTGGTCTAATTAAAGCTGACCAATTGTAAATTAACAAGGTTTCGGAATCAATGAAAATTTTAGAATTCGTTAGAATTGTGGAAAATGTACTTTATTTTGTCCATATTATTTTCCCAAATCCTTTCCGAATCAATATTTTTGTATGCCAGTGTAATGTAGATATGTTTTTTGTGTGTATGTTGCAGCACGAGCGGTAATGAAAGGGCTTAAGTGTGTGTGTATATGTTTTAAAGAGAGAGACATTTATGATATAATGATGAAGTCACCACTGCTTACAATAAATAATTTGACTATATTTGAATGATTGAATATTGTGAATAATAATTACAAGTTAATTGTACGTAATAATGAAATAAGCTAGATTGATTTAAAATACAAATGTTAACTTAAACACTTCTTGGCACACTGAATTTAAAATGAGAGAGTGACATTCTGAATGGTACGAATTGTAACTGTGGTTGAATTCTGTAAGACGACACTTCTTGGTAGTTAAAACCTGCCCTTTATATTTGATTTCTAGCAGGCGGTTAAAAGACAAAGAGTAGCCGATTTCTTCGACATCTCTTGTAACGATGTCTTGTAACTGCTTTTTTACCCTTTTCTAGCCAACGTAAAATTTCCTATAAAAATGATAATTTTAAAATAAATTTATTTAGTATGATTTCTTGCATCCATTATCTCTCTCTCTCTCCTTTGGCTGTACGGTCAACGAAGGACCTTGGCCTCCTCTGTCACCCTTTCCCACTCCTCTCTCACTAAAGCAATCCTTCTCCATATCCTTACTCCCAGACTTCTGATGTCTTCCTCTACATCATCCAGCCACCTAATCCTCGGTCTTCCTCTTCTTCTCGACCCCCCCCCTGGGTGCCCATCCATTATTTTCCTGAAGAATCTGGAATCTTCCATTCTCATTACATGGCCCTAGCCATCTCAATCTTCCCCTCTTAATCCATCCTGGTCCAGCGCTCTTATTTCACTATTCTTCCTAATTCTGTACCTTTCTCCTTCTTTCACTTGCCCAAATATTTTCCTTAGAATCTTTCTCTCCCAAGCATTTAGCAGACATTCGTCCTCCTTGGTTAACCTGTAAGGTGTAAGGTGTGCATATAGGCGCTTCATTACTACCCAGGTTTCTACGCGAACACACCATAAACTTCGTCTTTGCCTGATTTATTTGTAGGCCCAGTTTCTTCGAAGCCGCTTCACATTCTTGGCAAGAATCCGCCAGCGCTGCATTGGTTCTCCCTGTCAAGACGACATCGTCTGCTTATGCCAAATGTTGACTTAATCTATTATAGATTGTGCCATTGGGGCTTGTCCGTATGGCTCTTACTGCCTTTTCTAGAGCTAAATTAAAAAGTAAGGGGGAGAGCGAGTTCCCCTGCCGCAAGCCTTTACTTAAGAGGAGCGGTTCCGAGCTATTACCTTGCACCTTAACACATCCTTTTGTGCCGGATAGTGTCATTCCGGTGAACCGGATCAATTTCGCTGGGATGCCAAACTGCTTCATTTCTCTCCAGACTGTCATAAGCCTGTTGGAAGTCAATAAATACATGATGGAGAGTAACGTCTTATTCATATGTTTTTTCCATCATCATTCTCATGGAAGAGATATGGTCCGTGGTAGACCATATCCGCTCTGGTATTCCCCAATTATTTTCTCCGCCCATTTATTCAGCACTTTACAAAACCAACATACCAAAAATTAATAGCTGATAAAAACAAACGTTCAGTTTGAAGCCGGTATTGTACCGCTTCCACTTTTCATGGATTTTTCTTTTATTGCACTCTTGCTAAATTAAATTACTCAAGATTTAATAATGAAACTTTTTTAATCATAAAATGCATAAAGATTAAGAACTGCTTCAAGGATTTTCGCTCTGTCTTGTCTACTACATAATCATTTCAACCACTACTGGTGCTTAGGTAGGCCTTAGGTGCCTACTATTTCTATATTTATGTTATGGGGATAATAACAAACTGCACTAAAAAAAAATACGTCCATCTAATGACATAGTCCGACAAAATATGTATTTACCAGGACAGTGCAGCAAAATTACATTGTCCGCTTTTGTTTTTCTTTTATTTGTTTTTAATTACAAAATATGCTTTTATTTTTATTGTTATCAATGTAATTCTTAGTCCATTTTTTATCGCATTTTCCATCGTTTTTTTTTTGCATTATTACACAATAAATAATATAGCGATTAGATGGCTGATCTTTATTATTTCATTGTCTTCTTCTCAATCGGCGAAAATAAATAAAAATACCCTAAAAATTTGTAACAAAAAAAAACACTTGTTTCCCGGTTGAGATCGCGTCAGTGGTTTGCCTTATTGGCTTTCAAGGTATAACGATCCTGTAGTGGCTCATTGCAACGTGGGCGAAACATCGGTTTCTGCCAAACCACTCAAACCCGGAAACTTAAGTGTTTTTATTATTAAAACTGGGTGCCTGACCAGCCCGGGACCTAAACCTCTGTGGCTTTTATCCCCCCAAATTATTCCCCTAATAAATCTAACCCGGTAGTCTACCGGTTTGTCTACAGTATCCTAAAATATCTTGCAGCTATCCTGCGAGAGTCATGCCCTGCTGGGGATACGCGAAACCTGGTACCAGCGAAACAGGGACACTGACATAAATAGTGATATGACATTTCCCTAACTCCATCATCACTTTTCTGAGATATGGGGCTAGACGTACTCCCTATATTATGCAAATGAATAGACACCCATGAGTGACCAGTCACTAAACCCACCAAGGTCCTCAGTCCTATCCCTACTAAGGGACAGGAGATAGTGTGAAGCCCCCTGTTAGTCCCTTTGATCAATCTTTTAGCCTGGAGGCGTTTCCTCCCAGCATTTCTCCGAAACTTTCGTCTCCCAAAGTCTAATCTGACTATCACAGAACCTCTTAGTGATGGCAAGGGCTGGCTCGGGACACAAAAAGGTGAGGAGGATCCCTGCCTAGCCAGCCGAAGCGCCCTCTCATTGCCCTCTATTCCCGCATGTCCGGGTACACAGTAGAGCTGCACTTTGTCCCTCCTAGCTAAGGTATTAAGCCTTCTCCTACATTCTCCCACCAATCTCGAACTCCAGCACAGCTTGCTCAAAGCCCTCAGTGCGGCCTGAGTGTTTTTCATTAAAAAGAAGCCGCGAAAACCTTAAAGATCTAAAAATTTATGTTTTACAAAAGATAGTAAAATTACGTCAAGCTTAAAAATCGTTTTAATCATCAAGAATGATAATTCAATCAATAGTAATGAACAATTGTTTGGCAAAGACAGTAAAATGTATTAAAGAACTGTATTTGTTAATCTGAACAAAAAAAAATATTTTTATGCTTAAATTGATTATTAAAAAATAGTTCATATTTTAATTTACACAATGTGTTATCGACCGGTTTCGGGCGTTCGCTCATCATCATTATGTTGTTTGTCAACACAATGTGATAACATAGACTTGCACAGAGCAAATTTAGTCGATAAACTCAATTATATCTGTATTTAATAGAGTGTAATGGAGTATATCATCTAAATTTGCTCTATGCAAGTCTATGTTATCACAAGGTTTTAACAAAACATCCTGAAGATGGGCGAACGCCCAAAACCGGTCGCTAACGACAAAAAAAAAGCCAGGCTATCACGAAAATATCTCTGATGCTTTCCAGTTCTTCTGGGAACCATCCGCATCATCCTTTACAATTTACATAAATAAAGAATTAACAGTGGTGAAATTAAAGAAAAATAAATTCATTTTTGTACTAATAATCAATTAGGTTCACCATCACTATACTTATATATTTATTGTATTGCACTTATCAGTATTGTGATGAGTGAAAATGCACACAACAAAAACAAATAAAATACATGTGATAAATATATAGCATAACACAAATAATATAAAGTACGAATGCAATATCGTTGAAATTAAAAATATTTTGTCGTTCATTTAAAATATTTATGCCGTCGGTATATTTATTTTTACTTTCTCTTACTCCTAGTAAGAGGAAGTATTGTAATCGTGTCAAATTTTCGATATCAAGTTTTCACCGGAAATATCCGTTTTGAGGTCCCCTGAGTCCAAAAAAGTGGTTTTTAGCGAATGGTCTGTGTGGTGTGTGTGTGTCTGTGTGTGTGTGTATGTATGTGAACAGCATAGCTCAAAAACGAAAAATCGTAGAAAGTTCAAACTTGATATTACGTTTAGGTATCACCATGGGATCTGACGGTGCGTTATGTGTCAATATTCCTCAACCGGAAGTACCAGTTTACTAGTTGTTTTTTTTACGTTTTTGCAATTTTCTCAAAAATGGCTCCGAAGATTTTCTTTAAACTTGTTATATCAACTACACATACAAAGAGCTACAACTTTTATTTGAAACATTTCTACAGGAAAATTCATTTAAGGGCACTTCTGGGGGAGGGGTGGGGTTATTTTTCTCTAAAGTGCTATCACAGTTGATTATACAATTGTATCACCCAAACAAAATTAATTAGAAATAAATACATGGCCAAAATTCCGAGTTTCAAGAAAATTAGTAAACCGGAAGTGCGCTTTTACTGAACAATTTTTTCAGTTTTCGACGAATCTTATTAAATTTGGTACACAAACTATAAAAGCTGTCAATTATAATTTGGAGAATGGAGTAAGAGAAAGTTGTGTGAGTGTTTCACACCAGATTTTTTTTGATCATGAAACTACATGTTTTTGTCACTTTATTATTTATTTTCATTTTATGAATATTTTAATTGTAATTTCTGTCGTACATATTTTTTCGGTCCGACAAACACTACCCGATATAATTGTTAAATAATAATTGAACAAGTTAATGTAATAAGGTTTTATTAATAATAAAATAATAGTAGTCTTGGAAAAAATTATGTATAAATTAAAAATATGATTAATCAAATTGAATCAATAGATTTTTCATTCTAATAAAATTTGTTATCATTTATTAAAATTTATGATATTAATGTGTAATGTAATAAAAATATAAATTATTGTTTGTTTAAGTGCAAGTAATGTTGATATTGTGTAGGTTCATTATGAGTTATGTTAAACAACATTAATAACGGGAACGTTTTTACAAGAAATGTGTATAAGGTCTGGTCTTTTTAGCCAAATGTGTTTTAACTTTTCCTTCCATCGTTGTACTAACACTTTTACCTGTTGAACAATAGGCCGTAGAAATAAGGTGAGGAGAAGAAGAGGGAGTTTTATATATACATATAACATTAGTGCATGGTAGAATGGTATAATGGACGAACAAACATGAGTAAATATTATTTTAAAATATGAACATTGCTCACGATAGTGGTGAAAATGGTTTTAGACCTGGAGGTTTGTGTTTTTTATGGGGGGGGGGGTAGATGGAGTAGTGGTCTAAATGTTTAGCTGGTGAAGATGGTGGGGAAGAAAAGCGAGCAGAGGGGTTTATTGTAAAGAGCCGTCTAGCTGTTAAGAGAGTATGCCAACGGCTATGCCGTGAAATTGCCTCGAGATTCAACAAAATTGGATTTAAGGGTGGAAAGGAGGAAGGGATGTAGTGATAGACAGAGAGGGTGAAGAGATTGCAAGTGAGTGGTTGCTTAGATAACTGTATTCCCTAACGCTGCTGGGTTAGCTGCCGAGCTAGATCTCTCTCTCTCCTCCACCACTAAGAGAGCAAATTGTAAGCAGTTTGCATGAAGTAAGCTTGCATCTAACAGGTAGCTACATAATTTGCTTAAGATAAACATCAACCATAGCAACTTAGCTAGAAGCAAATATATACATAACAAATATATAATCTAAGAAAGAATCTTATGAATATTTATAAACTAATTAGTTAAAAAAAAAAAAAGACAACATATTAAAGTGAATGCCTTCTACATTCCCACAATACAACATTAATACTGGGCTATTTTACCTGAAAGACTTTTACATAAATAATGCAAAAGAAAAAAAAAAAAATCTGGTGTGAAACACTCACATAACTTTCTCTTACTCCAATTTTCAAAGTTGTAATTGACGACAAACTTTATAGTTAGTATAGCAAATTTAATGGAATTCGCAGGTGTTTTTATGGAGAAATTCACAAAAACTGAAAAAAACTGTTCAGTAAAAATGCACTTCCGATCATCCGATTTTTTTCAAACTCAGAATTTCAACAACATATTTAATTCTAATTAATATTATTTAGATGATAGAATTGTGTAATGCACTGAAATAGCACTTTAGAGAAAACCGGAACCCTTCCTATCTCCCAAAAGTACGCTTAAATGAATTTTTCCGGCGAAATGTTTCAAATAAAAGATGTAGCTCATTGTATGTGTAGTTGATACACCATGTTTCCAAGAAAATCGTCGAATCCATTTTTGAAAAAACTGCAAAAAAAAAAATCATTTAGCAAAATGATAAATTAAACGCAATTTCGGTCATCCGATTTTTCTCAAACTCGGAATTTCAACAACACATTTAATTCTAAATACATTATTTAGATGACAGAATTGTCTAATAATCTGAAATATTAATTTATGGGAAAATCTAACCCCACACCCTCCCCCAGAAGTGCCCTTAAATGAATTTTCCCAGAGAAATGTTTCAAATAAAAGTTGGAGCTCTTTGTATGTGTAGTAGATATCTGAAGTTTGAAGAAAATCATCGGAGCTATTTTTGAGAAAATTGCGAAAAAGTGAAAAAAACTACTCAGTAAAGTGGTACTTTCGGTTGAGGAATTTTGACAGATGACCAACTGTCGGATCCCATGGTGATACCTAAACGGAATATCGTGTTTCAACTTTCTACGATTTTTCGTTTTTGAGTTATGCTGTAACGAGCTACATACATACACACAGACACACACACAGGCCATTTGCTAAAAACGACTTTTTCGGACTCAGGGGACCTCAAAACGGATATTTCCGGTGTAAACTGGATATCAAAAATTTGACACGATTACAATACTTCCTCTTACTAGGAGTAAGAGAAAGTAAAAAACAGATAGTATGAATTTAGAAGTATGAGGGACTGCGATACTTATAAAAAAATGAAAATACATCTCACTTCAACTAAATGCATCACTAATTCTGCCCTAGCGTCAATAGTTAAGAACAACTTTAACTTTTTTGATTCACCTTAACTCTTTTAATATTTGAATCTAACAATAACGTAATAATTATGTAGCTGTTCTTTAAGTTTCATTGAATTCCGTTGGCCCTTATTCAAAAATGAAAAGATAACAAACTTGGTGTTGTAGATACCTTAAACAATTTTTAATTCACTTTTCGCTTATTCCCTAGCTTGAAGCAACTAAACAATCCATTAGGGAATGAAACTACTGCCTTTACATCTGAGAAACGACCTTTATCATTAATGATTTGGCAGGAAACCTAGATTATGGTCCGGTAAATAACCATGATAAAGAAAGAGAAATTAAATTTTATTACAATAAAAGTAATTATTTTTATTTTTATGATATTTTTTAGTGGCAAAAGGTTTAGTAAATTACTGTAAGCTGTATTTCTTTAATATGTTGTACATTGTCATTTCCTTTTTCTTCTTTTTTTTTTTTTTTTTTGTTGTTCTTAGATTACGATGTTTGTAGTCTCTTGTTTATATGGCCAAGAACAGTTCTCATGTAACATCTCTATCGTATATTCCGGTCATTAACTTAGCCTCTTCTACTATATAGCAGCTTGGAGGGATAATACTGTAGGGATAATACCTAAACGGAATATCATGTTTCAACTTTCTGTTTCGATTTTTCGTTTTTGAGTTATGCTGTTCACATACACACACATACATACACACACACTCACCACACCATTTGATAAAAAACACTTTTTTGGACTCAGGGGACCTCAAAACTGATATTTCCAGTGAAAAAGTAAAAGAGAAAGTAATAAAAAATAGAAATCTGATATGAAATTCTTATTGCAAACAACACGCTTCTGATTGGCAAATTTTTAATAAATATTTATAGAGCCCTTAACTATATTAGTTTGTAGAACCTCCTAAAATACACACATTGGTTTTAGATCAGATAGTTAAACTTGGCCTAGACTGTAAGGCCGTATACAGCGTCACTATCAACGCCCAGAAATACTAATTGTGCGAATGCTTTTAATTTTTAATACCCTTCAGAATGCGCCTAGAAAACAATTGTTCCAGAATAAAGTATGAAATAAAAGTGGGAAGTCTATAGAATTATGCAGCTAACATTTCAAGTTTGAAAGGAAAAAAAGATTGCATGTTTTCGAGAAAATTCCAATATCCAAGAATCCTGTTCTGTGATGTTACATTTCTGATTAACAGATTTTCTTTAAATTTTGCAAATCTAGCAACATTATCCACAATAGACCTCTCAATGAAGGTCGCAGTGGAATGAGGCGTGGCTCCTCCCCTATCTAATCTAATCCAGCAATATTATTGATGTACTCTAACATTATGTAAGTGGTGGAACCGTACAGTACAAGTATGTGGAAATTTGGAAGGAAGTTTCCAATTTGGAAGAATGTCTTTAATGAAATGGTAAATAGTAAGGCGTATTCAGAATCTTTAAAAAAACAAGGCTTCATAAAATAATAAAAGTGAATGATTACTTTCTCTTATTCCTGTTATGCCCGAAATGGGTGTCTGTTGCGTATAGTTACTTGGGAAGTAGCGAACTCACGGATTAAAAGTGAATTATTACTTTCTCTTACTCCTATATGCCCCAGTTACTTGGGAAGTAGCGAACTCACGGGTTACCACAGTTCCCCGTACACTTTACAGACAAGGACAAACACAGTACACAAACTAGTGACTCCGTCCCTCGTTAATTGGCAAAAGCCAACGGAGAAGGAAGGGATTAGCTCAGTGGTAGCAAAGTGCAGGTCCCGGGTTTGAATCCAGCTCGCTACCCATAGATTGTTTTCTTCCTAGGAGCCTCTACAACTCACTGACCGGTGATGGGCAGTGTTGTCTGTAGCTAGAGAACGCTGCTTGGAGGCCGGCTGTGCTTTGGAGAAGGCTCCGGGGGGCGGGCACAATATATCTTACAGGTCGCAGTGCAATAATCCCCTACAACAAGCTACTCCTAGTAAGAGAAGGTATTGTAATCGAGTCAAATTTTCGATATCGAGTTTTCACCGGAAATATCTGTTTTGAGGTCCCCTGAGTCCAAAGTGTCCAAAAAAGTGGTTTTTAGCTCAAAAACGAAAAATCACAGAAAGTTCAAACCGATGATATTCCGTTTACATATCATCATGGGATCCAACAGTACGTTATCTATCAAAATTCCTCAACCGGAAATACCACTTTACTAAATGTTTTTTTTTTAATTTTTTGCGATTTTCTCAAAAATGGCTATAACGATTTTCTCTAAACTTGTTATATCTATCAACTACACATACAAAGATCTACAATTTTTATTTGAAACATTTCCCCGGGAAAATTCATTTAAGGGAACTTTTGGGAGAAGGATGGGGTTAGGTTTTCCTCTAAAGGGCTATTTCAGTTTATTACGCAATTCTATCATCTAAATAATCTTCTTCTTCTTCTTCTTCTTCTTTCCTGGCACTACAGCCCTTGTAGGGCTTTGCCCTCCTTTATAATTTCCTGCCATTCCGATCTATCGTGGGCACTCCATCTCCTCACTCCTAAAGACCGCAAATCATCTTCCACATCCTCCATCCATCTTATTCTCGGTCTTCCTCTCTTTCTCGCTCCTCCAGGATGCCCATCGTAGAGTCTCTTCACAATGCGGGCACTATCCATCCTTTCCAAGTGACCCAGCCACTTCAGGCGTCCTTCTTTTATTGTGCCTACCAAATCCTGGTCTTTATACAGCTCCTTCAGCTCTTGGTTGGTCCTGATTCTCCACCTGTCACCTGCCCTTATAGGTCCGAAAATTCTCCTCAGTATCTTTCTCTCCCATACACTGAGAGTATTTTCATCAGCTTTTGTCAGAGTCCACGATTCACTCCCGTACGTGACAATTGGCCTTAATACGGTCTTATACATAACGACCTTCCCTTCTATTGACAGAGCTTTATAAAGTAAGTCTTTCTGTAGAGCCCAGAAGCATCTCTTTCCACTAGTAATACAAGCTTTTATTTCTTCAGACACTTCATTTTTGTTAGTAATAATACTGCCTAGGTATTTAAATCTACTGACCTCCTCAAAAGAATGCTTACCTAGGGTTATAGTGCCAATGTTACTAGCCCCTCTTCTTGTTCCACGCATGTATTTTGTCTTAGCTTCATTGATTTCCAACCCTAGCTTCTTGGCAGCTCTTTCAAATTCTTCTAGGGCTCCTCCAAGAGCCGCCATTGTTCTCGCCGTAATAACCATGTCGTCGGCGTAAGCTAAATGTTGGCCCAACCTATTATAAATCGAGCCGCCAGGGTTTGTACGAATGTTTCGCATCGCTTTCTCTAGGGCCAAGTTGAATAATAAGGGGGATAATGGGTCTCCTTGTCGTAGCCCTTGTGCTATATGGAAAGGACTGCCCGTAATGCCATTTATTCATACCATCTAAATAATATTAATTAGAAATGCTGAAATGAGGAATGTGCGTTTTTACTGAAAAGTATTTTTTTAATTTTCTGTTATTTTTCTAAAACGGCTTCTACGATTTTTTTAAACCTAAGTATGTGAGCTACGCATCTAAAGAGCTATAAGTTTTATTTGAAACATTTCTCCCGATAAACTCATTTAGAGGGCTTTTGGGGCAGGAATAGAGTTATGTTTGCCTCTAAATTGCCATCTTAGTTGCTTATACAATTCTACAATCTAGACAAAATTAATTAGAAATAAATAGATGGCTAAAATTCCATGTTTCAAGAAAATTAATAAACCGGAAGTGCGTTTTTACTGATATTTTTTTCAGTTTTCGCAATTTTCTCCATTAAAATCACCGACGAATTTCATTAAATTTGGTACACTAATTATAAAATTTGTCATTTATAATTTTGAAAACTGGAGTAAGAGAAAGTTGTGTGATTGCATCACATCAGAATTAAAAAGAAAATGATTGATCCACAAATTTGATCAAGTTAATCAGATATTTATTTCAATATTTATATGTGCATTTAATTTCGTTATGCGTTAGTTATTATCATACAATAGGAAATTGAATAACAGCTAAACTAACAAGTTTTTTGGAACGATTCTTGGAAACAGGAAGATCTAGTTATAAATACATCTAGTTTAGACAACGAAGTTATTCAAGAATGTTTTACTGTTAAACAACTTGAATGTGTATAGTTCTGAATCTCGAAGTTATGAACGATCATTGACAAAAGAGGATATGCTATGCGAATTATATTTCATAATCTGGACGCTAAGTATGAACTACAATTCAGACGCGTTTTTGCCATGCTTTGGTAAATTTTTTGCTCGTATTTTTACCTATTTTATCGATTTAATTACAGAGAATCTGTTATTTAATTTGTATTAATCTTTAATAATAATAACTATGAAGGTATAAATGGAGATAATAATAAACAGGTAATAATAGGATAATAATAAATATGGAAGGAATAAATAGGCAAGAGTTTAGTTTAGTGATAGCGCGCTGAACTCCCATTCGGAGGTCTCGGTTCAAGTCCAGCATTGCTGCACTTAGATTTTTTCTTCCTTAGGAGCATCTACAGCTCACTGCCCAGTGATGGACAGTGTTGTCTGTTACGAGAGTACATTGTCCGGCGGCAGAAGTGCACTGAGAAGGCTCCGAGTGCCAATGACCTCAGATGTTGACGTGACTTAAATTAAAAAAAAACAAACAATAAATATGAAATATATATTTCCTTAATGAATGCATAATATTATTTTAACCCAGAAAGAAACATTAATAAAATAATATTGATGCTCCTTGATAATGGCAGGAGTGGATTTTTGAAAGAAGCGTTTAACGAAAAAAAGTTCTTCATAGTGACTTTAATTTCACTGGAACCTCCGATATGATACTTAGCATCCTGGATAACAATGTTTGAAACAAAAGTTTCAACCACGCATGGTATGGTTGTGTACCATGCGTAAGTGCAGCGTGTCTTCCAAATAAAGCAGCTCTGAACTGACAAGTTGCTGAAAATCATAAAAGTGCAAAACCGTAAAGCTGCGGTTCGTCCAAGTTTACATTCATAATGAAAGCTTGAAGTCTTTTATAGGACGAGTCTCAAGATCTTAAAAGTGGTTCTTTGTTACAAATATGGAGTAAAATTCTTGAATGAAAAATTAATGGATTTCTTAATAAATGCTCAAATATTTTTCCTTTAATAATATTTAATGATGTATTGTCCCAGTTGAAGTTAAGTCTTGACCAAATTTATATTATAATTGCATAACATAACTGCCAAGAATAAGAAACCTAAAGTTTGTAGCCCGATACAAAATTATCCAAATCGTTTACAAATACAGTTAACCGGCAGAAACTACTTTCCTGTTTGCTGGATCCTTTGAATTGGAGATTTTGATCTTGTCAGTGTGGCCTATAGTTCAATGCGAACAAACTTGCCTTTGATGATTTGGAACTCCATTAAGTTTATATACTAGATTAGATTACCAAGTTACACTATTTATATTTCCATTTTAGTAATTTTTCTTGGCTGTGATGAAATAAACGATTATTTATTTTTGTGCATACTGTGAAATAGGGAAATGATGAAGAATGATATTAAAGTAAGTCCTAGTAAAAAAAAAAATTAGTAGAAAAAATAATGGATGAAAAAAAGAAAAGAACCAGTGATAAAGAAGGAAGTAGAATAATATGAAATAGCCGCCGCAGGGGTTGTAAACACCCTTTTATAGCACACTTAACTTGGCTCTATCGCCCCCTCCTACCAAACCTAAAGGAATAGAACTCATACTACAAATATTATTATTCGCACTTCTTTTCTTCTTACATTTATATTCCTATATTTATCCCTAAGGAATAGTTTCATTTTTCTTATTAAATTTAATAATATTTTTATATACTAATTTTCAGTTGAACAAAGAAAAAAATAATCAAAGAATTTTATTGATAATTGTATTAATCAGATTAATTTAGGTGCAAATAAGTAAATTGAGATTAATAAGGGTAATCAAACTAGCTCTTGTTTTTATTTTATTTTAGAAATGTATTTACGTGACAATGTCTAATGCTCTTAATTAGCTTAAAAGCTTTTTGTGCTCTTATTTATATAATATTTGCATAGGCTAATTTGAGCTAGCTCAGGAAAACATACCTGCTTTGTGGTATGGAATCCATTCATTTCGCTTTTGTGTAAGTTTAGCCAAACCCGGGACTGGCCCTTCTATGCATTTTTTTTTTTTTTTTTGACCCAGATAGAGATTAAGCAGCCCCTAATTGGACGTATACTTGAAATATAAATATGTAGAAAGGATTAGTGAAGCTATTAGTTTAAGGATAAATCTAACTTGTAAGAGAATACATGTTGAAATAATGTACTAGATTGCTTAGCTTGAGTTAAAATTGTTTTGCTGTTTGCTTTAAAAAGATAGTGTCATTGTAATATACAATTCATTTTACAACCGATCACTTAAAGGACAAGAATGAAAAAAAATGTCTATGTTAATTCATTCCTTTTTTGTCTAATCTTCGTTTAATAATGCCAAATTTTTAAGTAGGTATTCAATTTTTTAAAAAACCAATTTTTAAGATTTGTTTATAAGTCTTGGTTTCATTTGCCAATTTTATTGTAATGGATAAATTAGTAGGGGGGTGGGGTGGGGGTGGAGGAAGTTTGCACTGATAGCTAGCGACCGGGATGAAAGGAGAGGTTGCGTGTCAGAGAGGCTTATACCAGCAAGTCCTGCACCAAGTACGAGCGTTCATATTATATTCTAAGCCAAGAGAAGTACACTGCGTATTACTCGGCCGAGTTTGGTGAGTTCTGTGTGGTGTAGGATTGGGTTAGAGATGTTGAAAAGATCGTGAGAGAATTCTTTCAATAAGGCGCTGAGTTCATGTATCTTTACTTACAGGTTGATGTTAGAATGTTCTAAAAGACTGGAAGAGCTTTCTTCTCTGAAGTATGTCCTTCTAGTCTAGGTACCAGGTCGTATGGGCATTTTTGGGAATGAGGAGGTGGATAGGTTTGCCAAATTAGGCGCCTCTCTCCCTTTCATTGGTCCTTCTGGCATATGTCTGTAACGGCTTCCAGTCATGGACAGCTTCAAAGCATTCATCCTTATGGATGAGCATAGTTGGTTTGTGGGCAATCCAAGATGCTCTTGAGTGATTCCGGACAGGGCTATTAGTGAACGTTGCTGTGTCTTGCACGAAGCTCTCTCAGGCATTTTGGTTTAAGGAGACATCTCTATGTAAGGGCTCTTGTAGAGTCTGTAAGACAGAGGAGGAAACACCTATCCATCTTATGTCAGATTGCCTGGGTTGTGAGGAAATTAGGTTCATGACCTTTGGTCGGAACAGGATGTCTGTGGAAGAGCTTAGGCTATTTCCCCTTAAGGTTATTGTCCGATGTGTTCGGAGCGGCGAATCTTAGATGGATTAGATCCGGGTCTGGATATTTGTTCTAGACCCGGTTTGTTGTTGTTTTCCTTGGGGTAGCTATAAGGGCCCAGTGAGGCTTTGGATAGCGTAGGGTTTGGTCCCTCCCTACAGACAAATAATAATAATAATAGTAATAATAATAATAATTAGTCTACAAAATGAAACGTGAAAAGACTCTTGTTATCATCTTACATAATATTCGGTATCATATTAGATCATACTACATCACATTACACACATCATAATATACACATTACATACATCATTACATCATATTACATATACAGGTTATCTTGTCATCATATTAGGTATTTAATGTTGGTCACGACAATAGTTATAGGTTATTAATTAGTCAACCTTATGTTTATTTGTATGTATTTAGGCAATAAAGTCCTCACGCGTTGGTCTAGTGGCTAGCGCACTCGTCTGTCGTGCTAGTATTCAGGGTTCGATTCTCATGAAGGCAAAGTCGGTGTTGATCCAGCATCGTGATAAAAAGTGGGAAGCTACATTTAGTAGCTTCATAGATAGCGAAGGCCGGAATTAAACCGAGTGGGAACTGCGGCGTGCTTACCTCACCCCCCTCCTAATCAAATCGCCTTCTGGCAAGCCTTGGCCCTTCATGGGCTGTTGCGCCATAGAGTATATTTTTTTTTAGGCAATAAACCTTTCTGGTCAATTTAAAGAAGAATTTCCTTCCTCTAAACCATCGTGAATGTCACATTATCCTAAAAACGACTGCTAATTTCTTGTAAATTTAAGAAATTGCAAACAATAAAAATCTGGAATGAACACTGGACACGAGAATATCACAATTTTTAAATAATAAATTTTCTATTAACTTGCAGTTTTTAATAAAAGTATAGTTTTGTAAATAGGTGGTGGATAGCTCGTACATTAGGCACGTTAGTTTTTGTGTAACATGTAGTTTAATATGGGCTATAGACCGCATGACGGCATTGCCACTCAGCCCAGGATTACAGGGTTGGGTAATTTAAAGTTTTTGAATACTTTGTTCCTCAAGAATCCAATTAAAATCAAAATAGTTTCCAATAAAAGTCAAAGTTTGACGTTAGTGTTCCCCAGAACTGTCCAGCTATCTTGTTCCCCTGAATTGCCCCAAAAACTTAATTTTCTCAGAAAAATGTTTGAAGCAAATATGATAGACACCTTTGAAGATTATAATTATTATTTTTTTGAGGGCGACCCTTATAGCTTCCCCAAAAAAGATAACAATTACCAAGTCTGGAGAGTCCAGACCCGGGTTTTACCCACCTCCTAACATTCACCAAGGTCCGAACGAATCTGACCAATGCACTAAAGAGAATCAGCCTAAGCTCCTCCTCAGACATACTTTTCTGACTAAAAGTCCTTAACATAATTTCCTCACAGCTGAAACAATCTATCATGAGATGTATAGGTGTTTCTTCCTCTGTCTCACAAACTCTACAAATGGGATCTGGGGATCTCTACATAAGCCCCATTACATAGACGTGTCTCCTTAAACCACAACGCCCACTAAAGGATCCAACTACGTAGCTGCATGAGAAATGTCCGGTGAAAGACACAGCATGTTACTGATAGTCTTGTCCGGTCACCCAATCAACAACTAAACACTGTCGACAACCCAATCAGCTCGTTCATATTGATATTTTTTGATATTTTATTCAAATTGCCAGAAATAAAAGTTGCATCCTTATTGGCAAGATCAAGTTACATATAATTTGAGTTCACAAAATTATCAAGACAAAAACTTAATTTTAAAATATTCATGTATCTCATACAGCGGTTTGGCTAATAATAGTTTTTTAACATTAGTTTTGAAAGACTTCAAACTATTATTTTTTGTATTCTATGGTAAATAGTTGTAAAAAGAGATGGACAAATTATGGAAGCTGGTATGAACTTTTGTCACACACCATTCACTAAAGACATTTTTTCGAACTCAGTGGACCTCTAAATGTAATTTTTGAAAACTTAACTTCGAAGAAAATTTCATATTGTAATGACATGGCAAAGTCATAGCAATGTCAAACCTTCACAATAATAACCAAGAAAGAATAATTTACAACTAGTGGCCTAGCCAGCTGCCTGACTTCAAGACAAGGCTGCGGGCAAGCAAACAAACCAAGGGTCAATACCCTTACATCCAAGCAAGCACCACTAAGGCTGGCCACTGACCTAAATCGGTAGCCAGCTGCCGTCATCAAAGCAAGCACCGCAAGGCTAAGGCCACTGACCTAAATCGGTGGTCACCAAACTAACCAAGGTCGCACACTAGGACAGATGTCTTGGTGTGAGTGTGGCCAACACTAATATATAAACTCGCCCCATTGGAAGAGGGGATGATTATACGATTATACTTGAGTACGTCTTCATATACGAGCAGCAGTTTACGCGTCCCTATACAGTTTTTATTTTATACTTATTACCTTTAGTTGTGCATCTTAGTTCATTTATCTTAATCATTCTAAATTATTAGTTATTTATCTTCTATTTAATTCTAAGTATTTCTTGTTAATAGTTACCATTTTTTACGTTTAAATTATTGTTCAAATACAGTCTATTTTTATGAAATCCGTGTTAATAATTCGAGCACTAACTTCCAAAAATATCTAAACTAACTTCCGCCCTCTTCAAGACATCTACTACATACCTCAGGAATCACATTAAACGATTCCACTACATCTGTAGTATCACGGTGGGACCAGATCATCCAATAAACGATTCCACTACAATATGATCGTGTGATTCCAGATATAAGAGAAAGTACATAAATGAAAGTTTTTATGTTATTTATTATCCATAATCTCTGATATTTCTGAGTTTTTCTGAATATCTTTCTCGCAAAATAAAGTTGCATAAATGCTGAAATGTAGTAATAAATAATTAAATAAAATAAATAACTGAAATAGATTAAAAAAAAAAATATATATGTAAATATAAAAGTATTTTGTTGTCCGTTGATGAATTATGTTATTAAGAAATTTGGTGAGGATCGGTCAACAAAAAAAAACCACAAAACAATCAATTTTAACTACGTTTCGACAAAGCTTCCTATCTTTATCAAGGCTTTAATATATAAGATAGTCGTGAAAATGTGGAGAAAGAATTTTTAAACACACATTTGTTATATTGCAGAAACATAACAAAAGAAAATTAAAAGTTATTAGTCTCTTTGTTTATGTTTCTGCGATGTAACAAATGTGTATGTTTAAAAATTCTTTCTCCACATCTTCACGACTATCTCGTATATATTAAAGCCTTAATAAAAACAGGAACGACTCTGTCGAACTCTGTTGGCATAATTGTTATGTTTCTTTCTTGACCGATCCTCACCAAATTTCCTAATAAGTAAATATTTGATTTGGAAAAAAGCTATTGTAATGGAATCGTTTGATCTGACTCCTGATGTAGTAGGTGTCTTGAAGAGGGCGGAAGTTAATTGAGAGATTTTGGAAGTTAGTGCATCGAATTATTAATACGGATTATATAGAAATAAACTGTAACAAAAACTTTAACGGTAGAAATGGTGACTAATTACAACAAAATACTTAGGAATAAATAGAAGATAAAAAAGTAATAAATTAGAATGATAAAATAAACGAACCAAGATGCACTACTAAAAGATAATAAGTTTAAACCAAACTGCGTATAGACGCGTAAACTGCTGCTCGTGTATATGGACGTGCTCGTATCGTCGTATATGATATAATATCCTCGTTGTATATGATAGAGTTTATATATTGGTGTTGGCCACACTCACACCAAGACATCTGTCCTAGTGTGCGACCTTGTGCGACCTTCGTACTTTGCTGACCTTATTTAGGTCAGTGGCCAACCTTATCGGTGCTTGCTTTTGATGTAAAGTATTGAAAAGGGCTTTGTTGTTTGTTTGGCCGGCATTGTCTTGAAGACAGCGGCCTGCTAGGTCGCTGGTTATAAATTGTTCTTTTATTACTGCCATCCTTTGTTAAGATAGCAGCTGGGTGGAACCACTTTGACATTGGTATGACTTTTCATGTCATTACACTATCCGCATAATAAATTTGGCAAAAGCTATTGCCTTTGGCGCCTTGATCATGGAGATTCAATAAGTTTGAAGTTATATAAATGGAGAATTAGAGTTGGTAGGTTTTAAATTAATAAATTTCATCACTGCTAATGAATATCGATGTCAATGTGGAAAAATATAAGATAAACCAAGACCGAATAACTCTGCTAATAAGTAGGTGCCGGTAGGGGTTTCAAATACATATATTATTATGTATCAAATCTCTATGAAAGGAATAATCAATATATTAATAGAGTTGATCGGAGTAAATTCGTATTATTGCCGACACCCTTCTAAATTATGAGAACGCACCGGCCACCCTGTGAACTGTTGTACAATTTATTACCTATGTGCCCGGGTTTATATGGATATGGTTGATTTATGTGATTTTAAATTGAAATACACAGCTGCGATGTATACGATAAACAGTTCACGTTCGACTGATTGCATTACACTGTAGATCGTCCATGTATGGAAAGTAGTAACAGTCTGCCACTACCGATACCATAAAACGGATTTCTTTCAATTTCTCTTTATCTCCATCTGGTTTCCTTTACTTATTTGGTTTTTTTGCTTTTAATAATAATTTTTTCGCAGATATAAGCTGTATAGTAAATATGTATTCGTTTAGTCATCTTTATCTCCAATAACAAGCAGATGTTTTAAACAAATAGATTTGGGATACTGTGAGTGCTTTGATTTTTTTTACCCATCGTGTTTTAACTTTCTGTAAGAATGAGAAATAATGAGCACTATAAAATTGTAATGGTATATATTTCTATTTAAGCATTCAAAAATCTCCCTACAAACCCTTAACTCGCTGTAGTTCTCTAGTAACTCAATTCCTACAGATTATGGCTTTAAAATTAATGAGAAATATTACGAAAAGCGTATGCAAGATCTTGCTATACATCCTTTCCCGGAAAATCTTACCATTTCTTAGAATAGCTTCCTAATCTTATAATTTTCAAAGGATTTTGTTTCCGTTTGGATTAATCATAAAAAAATTTAAAAAAAATTCACCTGGATTACACACAGATGGACTAAAAAGATGAGAAATCAATCGCTTATATAAACAACACTCAATGGTTTCCAAGAGAGTTTTATATTTAGTATTCATTAATCTAATGTGGATTCAAGGGTTAATGGGATAATTACCATAAAGATTTGGTATATCCATCCAGCCTGAAAGTTTAGCTGGCTCAGCCACACAGTAAATAATCACTTGGAAATATCTGACACTTGGAAATACTCCTAGTTGGTAGGCTATATTTAGTCATCCATTTAGTATCTGTTGATCTTTTCTTATCGGACTGAATAAAATTATTATTATTCCACAAAAAAAAGGTGTTCTGATCTGTTGCTTTAGAAATTAGTATTTTCGAAAAACTTAAGAGATAAAATGTGTAAGAAAATTTCTCTTTTAATTCAAAGAATCCATTAATGGAAGATATAATAATCCTGCATACCATAGTCAATTCAAAGAAAGTCGACAGAATATAATAAAGCATAAAGACTTTTTCCGTGGTAGCCTGCTTTCATTTTGTGGTCATCGACCGGTTTCGGGTGTTCGCCCATCTTCAGGATGCGTTTTTCAGACAGTGTGACAACACAGACTTGCACAGAGCAAATTCAGTTTACACACTGACTGGTGGTTTTAATTGTATTTAAAACTAACTGTTAAGCTAGGTCAAGTTGTATGGTAATGGTAACTGGTGGAAACCGGTGGGACGGGTGGAACTGGGTGGGTTGCTCTGTGTTGTCACCCTGTCTGAAAAACGCATCCAGAAGATGGGCAAAAGCCCGAAACCGGTCGTTGACCACAAAATGAAGCAGGCTAGCCCCGGAAAATGTCTCTGATGCTTTCCAGCTCTGCGGAACCAACCACCGCAACTACGAATATAATAAAGATTATTAAATAACCCTCCAACATATCAAATCTGCATTGTTGTGGTTGGTTCCGCAGAGCTGGAAAGCACAGAGATATTTCCGCGAATAGCCTGCTTCTTTTTGAGCCATATCCTTTTCTGGCGTTCGCCCATCATCAGGATGCTTTTGTCAAAAAAGTGTGATACCATAGACTTGCACAGATATATGGTATCACACTTTTTTGACAAAAAGCATCCTGATGATGGGCGAACGCCTGAAACTGGTCGATGACTACAAAAAGAAGCAGGCTATTCGCAAAAATATCTCTGATGTAAATCTGAATTGTATTATTTTCCATCCTTGCTCAACCAGTAGTGGACCTAAGGTCGGGAGTTTTTAATTTAAGGAGCGTCAACATCTTTGGTCATTGGCTCTCAGTGCACTGCCGGCCTCCGGACAGTGTTCTCTCCTTACAGACAACACTTTCTATCACCGGACAGTGAACTGTAGAGGTTCCTAGGAAGAAAAAATCTAAGGGTAGCACAGCTGGACTCGAACCCGGGTCCTCCGCGTGGGAGTCCAGTACGCTAACCACTTAGCTATTCCCTTCCCTATTTTTTTATTTTTATTTATTTTAAAGCATACAAATCTGAACTATGGTATATTTGCTCCAGTGGGGTAACCACCAACAAAATTCTCACCACTGCGTTAAATGATCCTGGCTCCGCATTCAAGGATTATTTTTCATTTTTTTCTCTATGACTTTCGTTGGATAAAGACACAATTAATATTTGATTCGCTGAAAGAGTACTTATAAATTATGTTGACGTTTGCATATAAAGCCAAATCCAACTGCATCCTGAGAGATGTATTCTGTCTCCCTAATAAGATATTAATGTTGTACACAAAAAGTAGTTGCCTGTAAAGTGTAGAATGTGTAATTAATTGTTAGTAAGTGTGTGTTTTGTGAGCTAGATTTTGTGGCTTAACACAAGTAGCAACACACATCAACTATTTCTGTAGGCCTATCAATGTATTTTGTAAATGTTGGAGGTGTAAGTATTGTTTGTGTTATAAAGCAATGTTTATAGGCAGGGATGCCTTTTCCAAATTGTTGAGCATTGAGAACTTATCACAATACTACACTTGCGGCTTGGAAAATTGATCACTAACATGGCCTTGCAAAAACAAGTACTACATGATTATCAGAGATATTTTCCATGATAGTACGTATTTGATTTATGTGTCTGGTTCAAATATGCAAATATTTCAATTTGTTTTATTTAAAAAAATGATGTATTAAAAATTTATTGATTACATCCTAAGTAATCGCGAGTAAATGATGTCAATAAGTAGAATAAATTTAAAGTAATGATGTAGTAGGTGTTGTGGTTGGTTCCGCAGAGCTGGAAAGCATCAGAGATATTTTCCGTGATAGCCTGCTTCTTTTTTAGTCAGCGACCGGTTTCAGGCGTTCGCCCATCATCAGAATGTTTTTGTTAAACAGTGTAATAATAACATAGACTTGCACTGAGCAAATACAGTTCATACATTTAAGTGTATCAACTATATTTGCTCAGTCTATGTTATTATTACACTGTTTAACAAAAACATTCTGATGATGGGCGAACGCCTGAAACCGGTCGATGACTAAAAAAGAAGCAGGCTATCACGGAAAATATCTCTGATGCTTTCCAGCTCTGCGGAACCAACCACAACACCTACTACATCATTACTTTAAATTTATTCTACTTATTGACATCATTTACTCGCGATTACTTAGGATGTAATCAATAAATTTTTAATACATCATTTTTTTTAAATAAAACAAATTGAAATATTTGCATATTTGAACCAGACACATAAATCAAATATTTACAAAACTAAATGAGAATGACCCTGTTAAAAGTTGAGGCTGGCCAGCCTTATTGTTCAATAGGAAGGCTGTTCGGCTGTTCTCTCATTCTACATCCCATAACTTCACCCTTTTATCTCTTCCATTTAATATTTCACCCTGTTCTTTGCCTTCAACGAGACACGCTCTCTCTCGCGCCCTCTCTATTCTATAGCTTTCCTTCTTGCTTCAAGGACTATGGAACTTCTACAACAATACTTGCCTGCTTAAAAAAACATAGTAAAGTGGCATGCACTTGATTTATCTCCCTTCTTCTTTTTCTTATTAAACATAAAAGATTTCTTTTTTTGAATTCTCCTTATCAATTTATTTTCGTCTCTATTACTTATAAAAATAAAAAATAAAAATAAAAAACAAAAACATAAAAGAAAAAAATCTAAATATATTTCTATATTACAGTTGCAAAACAATTGTAATTTTGTGGAAAAGACCTGAAAATTGCTTATGCTAGTCACACAATCTACATGGTGGATTATGTAAACGACTAGGGTTATATAACGTTCAGGTATACACTAAACATTTATGCTTACATAACCAACGAACGTATTGCTGGCGCCTGCAGCATTGTTATTAACAGTAGGCAAGTGAACAACTAGACAGACTGTTTGGGTATATAATGTAGAACAAAATTCAATACCATCATAGTAGGCGATGGCTTGTCTCCTACTAAAATATAACTAATATTATATGTACAGAATTCAATGGGTATTGTTGAGTTATTTAGTTATGTAAGTTTGTAAATTCTGATTAATTTATTAACTGTTAAATGACTTTTATTGTCTTCCTTGAATCATTCATTCATTTTTGTCCTTTAAATAAATTATTGAACAATTTAGTAAC
Organism: Triatoma infestans; assembly: GCA_011037195.1. Classification (NCBI taxonomy): domain Eukaryota; kingdom Metazoa; phylum Arthropoda; class Insecta; order Hemiptera; family Reduviidae; genus Triatoma; species Triatoma infestans. The sequence goes on along the minus strand of JAAEAF010002663.1, from coordinate 58,158 downwards.
AAACATACATTAATGTGAGAGATTCATACGACTTCTGCTTACTATAATTACAGATTATGAAAAATGAAATGTTTTCTTTAAAGATGCATTTTTTCTCGGTTTTCATTATACAGTTACAGAAGTATGGAGACACAGGTTGCCTAGCACCCATGGATGGCAAATATTACTTGAAATGATTTATATTCCAGCCTAGAAGACTACGGCAATAACAATGAGTAAACCCAAATAAAATTTGAAATTTAATCTTACAAATTCATCAGAATACCCTAAGATTATTTTTGCAAGTAAAATGTTTCAAATAAATTTTTGTAACAATTGTTGAAAAACATAAAATCAATTCTGCAAAGACACTCTTTTGCATAACCGATTTTCTTCAAATTTGGAGTAAGGTGTGGTGGCATCCAGGAATTCCATATATACCAAAACTATTTCTTCCCTTTATTTACTACTTAATCTTACAGTCTTACTTAACTGACAGATATTTTTGCATGAAAGACAAGATCGTTATGTCTGACATCTATCCAATCAAAGTTGTTGTCCTACAAGGAAGTGTACTGGGTCCTATTTTATACACACTCTTTACACATGTCATACCACTTCCACAAAAAAAATTCTAACAGCACCTTTGCAGATAATACTGCCGTCCTTTCACGACATGCCAACCATATTACAGCAACCACTCACTTTCAAAGACATCTTGATGACATTCAACAATGGTGCAACAAATGGAGAATCAAAATTAACAGTATAAAATCTATGCACATGACATTCACACTATGTAAACCTTTCATGTCCAACAGTTTATTTCATCGATACACCGCTTCTGGAGAAAACTATTACACGCTATCTTGGACTCCATTTAAACCGCCGATTAACTTGGAACTTCTACAACAGACTTAAAATACAGGCTTTGAATCAGTGATTTCAACAGCTATGACGATTGCTATAGACGGACGATTGCTAAACGACAACCTCTACAACATGATATTAATTTACATAGCTCTAATTCGACCTATATGAATCTATACAGAACACAAGCTTTTCAATCCTAAATTTCTACGACCCACTCATCTCCAAATACCACTAAATACAAAAAGTTTCATGAAACACGATCACAGCATAACAATTCTCTCATCTCCAACTTGAGGTTACCACGGAGTACAACAAGGAGAATGAAAAGGAAGTGGCCTAGTGATAACCTTCGCAACTAAACGCCCTAACAATGCCAGGAGTGTCATCGCTGGATGGCTTCTCCAATCAAGTTCCTCAAGCCATAGTGAGCATAGCAATTATTGTTATATTAACAGATTTTGTTTATACAATAAATAAACTAAAAAAAATAAATAAAATAAAATTTGGAATTCTCGCAAAGCTTCTAATCTATCTTAATATTACGTAGGTGGTAGCACCATAAATTATGTTGAATTGGTACTTAAGAGGAAAGCGTTACTGCTTACGATAACGTTACTGCTTACGATAACGTTACTGTTTTTTCTCAACATCCCCCCCCCCCAAATCAATTTTTCTCGGAATATTTTTTTTAATAAATATGATAAGCATTTATGTGTGAGATAATATAGGAAGTATAAAGAAAATCGTTGGAGCTATATATATTTTCTTTATTTGCATAAACTATTGCTTAATTGGAGATTTGTGAGGTTTTAGGTGAGTGGATTAGTGTAAATTTATGCATAGCATTATTTCTATGGCAGCAGAAAAAATGATGAAGTTGTTGATGATGAAGATAGAAATATAAAAAAAAGTCACTAATTGCGCTTCACACAAATTGATATTTACGAACTCTATGAGAAGAATGGAGTAATAAAAGAACGGGGTGGCCAAACGAAGAGTAATGATGATCGGATGATGTAATGGAATCAATTCTCTGTTGAGGAAATTCGCCATATAAGCGCTTTGAGCCCCAAGTTGCTGAAAGCTGACATCACATCGTACCCTGCAGAAGCACTTGAATTATCCAGTGCAGTGGCATAGACAACATTCACTAAGCTTCATTCTAGAAACTGTTTGTAGCACCCACCAAGAGCTTGAAGAAATTATAGTCTATCTGAGGATTTAGCAGGTCTTTAGATGAACGTTCAAGGGTTAACAAACGACATTTGCAACAGTTAAACCAACACAACTCTCAAAATATTATTGCAGAGAAGCAATCAACTGTCTCAACATGCTCTTATTAAAATTCCTTATACAGGCCGGAGTGTCTCCACCAATTTGCACATAAGCTATCGACGGTTGGAACAAGCAAGAATTTAAGTGCAACTTCATTTTGTTCACCAGCAACAACCAATTCCGCTGACATTACACTATGTTGGGACTAGAGAGATAGTGAATATATAGCAAAACTAATGCAATGTGAAAAGTCTATTATATCACTTTTAGGTACTGAATAAATATTGGGGTGAGTCATAAAAAAATGATCAATTTTTTTTACTTGCATTTTATCCTCTACAGAAAAAAAGACCGTTTATATTTTGTTGAACTTTGTCATATTCTTATTTTGCATAAACAAATACGAGAATGAATTTATAAACAAGTTATCCTGGATCGCTTTTAATTTCGTCGTAGCATTTTTTTTTTAAACAAGATGACGTTAAAATTTGAAATATTAGTAATATTACGCCATTATTGGAAAAGAAAGTTTCCAGCCGCCGAAACTACTCGTTTAGTGTGGGAATTTGAAGAGGAGGATGCTGTTGCTGAACGGACAATGTGTAGGTGTTTCAGAAATTTAATATCGGTGACATTAGTCTTGAGAGGATAGCCGGTTCGGGGAGAAAATCATCATTGGATGAAGGAGCTCTGCGGGGTTACGTGGAAGCTGACCCGACCAAAAGTACTCGGGAGTTGGCAGCAAACACGTAGTGTTCCAATCCACCTATAAATCGTGGACTGCATAAGCTGGGGAAAGTGTATCGTTCAGCTAGTGTGGTTGCCCATGAGTTGACCGCTGAACAAGCTCAGCGGAGTGTAGAAATTTGTCAAAATCTTTTGAAAAATCCAAATGACCATCGGTTCATCAAAAGGATTGTCACTTGCGATGAAAAATGGATATATTGGAGAAACCCTAAGACAAAGAAACAATGGTTACACTGCAAGCAGCCTGCTCTACCTGTCGTAAACAGGGCCTATTAGAAAAAAACAATACTTTCTGTTTTTTTGGAATTATGAAGACGTAATTCATTATGAGTTCATTCCCGAAGGTCAGTCTATTGATACGGAATTTTATAGCGAGCAGTTAGAAAGAATGTACGTTGTTTTGGCCCAGCTCTACCCAGGGTTAGTTAACAAAAATAAAGTTTTGTTTCAACAAGATAACGCTCGACCATACACTTCTTGTTACACCAAACAAAAAATTTCAGAATTACAAGGGATTGAGCTTTCCTTTAAAACCCAAAGAGTGGTATTGCGAAGGCATTCGGCAGCTAGCCTCGAGATGGAAACAAACCATAGGAACACAACGGTGTATACTTTGAATATTAAAATAAATGTTTAAATAAAAATAAAATTGTTTTTTAAATTTGTAAGGAAAAACGGTCATTTTTTTTATGACTCACCTATATACATTGTATGCTGAGTGTGAAGCTGCAAAGGGCGATATAGAGTTTGCCTATGGTTCGCTAAATCCAAATAGTTATATCACCTCTACAGGTGATGTTGAAGATGTTTGTGTAAGTGTTGTTCGTGCCATTAGGTTGGGATATCCCACAGGGATGTCAAGTTTCTGAAAAAGTGTGTGGCTGGCTCACTTCCTTCTATGGGATGGATTTTTCTAGTTTTTCTTGATTTACTACATCTAGTTTAGATTTATTTTTCCATTGTACAAGATAACAAGTCAGAAGCTGTTGTAAAATATTAGTTGAGTACTTTTTTGAAAACTTATGTTATGCCAAATCTTTGGATAACTTACTTTCATGAACAATGTAGGATCTATGCATTTAAGTAATATTTCAAAAAAATATTTTGAAGCTTTAATACTTTGTTCTTTTATTTTTATTTTGTTTTAATTTGTTCTCTCAAAATATAGCCGATCTCTTGTAGAAAAGCTCAGTAAAGTATTTTTTCAATTGCTTAGAAAGCGGTTTATGAATGTCAGTTGTTTGTTTTTAAACAAAAAATATTCTCAGTATGGTCTTCTTTATATATCTCCCTCCATAACTAGCTAACCGATAATAAACAGTGTTTTGTCTGTAACAAGAGTATACTGTCCATACCCGTGCCAATATAATTATTTTTATGATCAACAAAACTATAAAAAATAATCAGTATTTATTAATTAAAAAAAAAAGTTCCCTAAAAAAAATTGCTTATTATAATGTCGTATGATACATTTTTATTCAAGTTTTATGTATTGTTCTCCCAATTGTTGAACAATTATTATTGTTCTTCTTTCTTGGATTAGCTAGCTAATTTTGCAGATCTGGAACATTCGATGAAGGTCATTTTATAGGTAATCCCAGTGAAGATAATACACATTATGTATATATATATATATATGTGTGTGTGTGTGTGTGTTTGTGTGTATGTGTTTTGTTTAAAAGGCAATATTAAAGTTAAAGAGGAGGAAGAATACACCTGAGCAACTTTAACTAGTTAGAATGTGGAAGTGAAACGAAGGGGAGGAATGGATTATTGGTGTAGTAGTGAGGTGGATAAGAAGTGTAATGAGTGTTAGAATGGTGGGGAGAATAAAAGAGGGTGGGGAGAAACCTAGAGACTAGGTTAACTACCACTCTGGTAAATTGAGCGCATTAGAGAAATAGGTAAAGAGGTGTAGGAGTGGGTAGTTTGGCGGCCGGTTGGTAAACAAGGGGATGGTCTGGCCGCCCTGGCAACAGATGCCTCACCTATACAACACAACTAACTATATTCTCGCACACACACACACCCACACACTCAGGCTGTCTGTCTGTTTGTCTAACTGTCGCACTATGTGTATATCTCTCTCAACGTTACATTAGCGAACTCCTCATGTCCGCTCATATGGCAAGCGGTTCGTGTCAACTAGATAACTCTCCCTCTTTTAGCCCTTCTATGTCGTCTCCAACCATACAGTATTATCCCTCCAAGCTGCTATATAGTAGAAGAGGCTAAGTTAATGACCGGAATATACGATAGAGATGTTACATGAGAACTGTTCTTGGCCATATAAACAAGAGACTACAAACATCGTAATCTAAGAGCAACAAAAAAAAAAAAAAAAATAAGAAGAAAAAGGAAATGACAATGTACGACATATTAAAGAAATACAGCTTACAGTAATTTACTAAACCCTTTGCCACTAAAAAATATCATAAAAATAAAAATAATTACTTTTATTGTAATAAAATTTAATTTCTCTTTCTTTATCATGGTCATTTACCGGACCATAATCTTAGGTTTCCTGCCAAATCATTAATGATAAAGGTCGTTTCTCAGATGTAAAGGCAGTAGTTTCATTCCCTAATGGATTGTTTAGTTGCTTCAAGCTAGGGAATAAGCGAAAAGTGAATTAAAAATTGTTTAAGGTATCTACAACACTAATTTTGTTATCTTTTTACTTTTGAATAAGGGCTGAAGGAATTCAATGAAACTTAAAAGAACAGCTACATAATTATTATGTATATTGTTAGATTCAATTATTAAGAAAGTTAAGGTGAATCAAAAAATTGAAATTGTTATTTACTATTGTTATCTATTAGGGTAGAATTGGTGATGAATCGTTGAAGAGAGATGCATTTTGCTTTTTTTGTAAGTTTCCCAGTCCGTCATACTTCTAAATAAATACTGGAATCTATTATTTTATTTTAAATATCTGTTTTTTGATGTATCTTATTGGCAAAACTCAAGAAAACTCAAATCAGCGTAAGAAACATGCCATTTATCTATTTTTGCAACCAAGCTATATTTTTAATCAGCAGATATTCACTATACTAAAAACTCGATATTTTGGTATTGAGCGAGAATTAAAAAACATTTTCAATTGCATTAAGTTGCTAATGGAACAGCTCAAAATGTTAAATATACAAAAAAATATGTAGTAAAGAACTCTATTTCAAAAACTACAAAATATTAATTGCATCGAAAGTGTGATTTTCACGAATAGAGAGTATAGGGGGATTTTCGAAATTTTCTTAAAAAACAGGACCTACGTTTTTATTTAACATTTAAATGTTTATTGAAACTGTAAAAACCCATAGTTTGATTGAAGCCTTTTTGTGAGAAAATTTATTTAAGGAATCTGTGAGTTTGGTTTAACTTTAAAGTTGCCATTGCTAGTTTTGCTGAGAGATGTCGTCAGAAATGCTGCCACACATTCAGGTAATACCATTTTTTTTTTTTTTTTTTTTTTTTTTTTTTTACGGAGGGGGGAAAATGCCTACGCACAAAGTGTGGGGCTTGCACCCACTAAAAACCCCCCTCCCTCACAGGCACTTGTCCACCCCGGAACTGCTTATGGTACTACTTCGGGGTGGTGCCTCGTAATGCCACTACGGGCTGCCTCCGGCCTAGCTGGACCCCGTCCTCGGGAGGTCGAGGTGTCTACTCATTTCGCCTATCTTCATCCGCAGGACCGTCCGGACAAAGGTAGCCACCCAGTCCCAACGATCCGCTCCGGCGAGCATGGCCCTCACCACCGTATCCGGGGAGATCCTCCCGATTTCCGCTTCCAATCTCCGCCGTTCTCGGTCCCATCTGCCGCACCTAAAAAAGGTATGAAAAGCATCGTCTCTGTCTCCATCCCCGTAGATGCACGACGGGTCTCCCACTTTCCCCACCCTCCACAGGTACGCGGCAAAACAGCCATGTCCTGTGAGAAATTGGGTGAGGAAGTAGTCGACCTCGCCATGCCGCCTACTTACCCATTCCAACAGACTGGGGATAAGCTTCGCGGTCCACCTACCGCGGTGCTCATTCTCCCAACGCTCCTGCCACCTTTGCAGTGTGGCCCGTCTGGCCCTCAGCCTGGCATCTGCTTCGACTGGCTCTCCCTTCCTCTTCCAAACCTCCTGCCTCTCCCTGGCCTGAAGGTCAATCGGGATCACCCCTGCGATCACTAGGACAGCCGGCTCAGATACCGTCCGGTACGCGCTGGCTATCCTAAGCGCCCCCCTTCTTTGTACCGCGGCCATACGTCTCCGGTGTCTCGCCTTTGTAAGAGCGCTAGCCCAGATCTCACAGCCATACAGGAGGACGGCGTCCGCGACAGACATGAGGAGCCGGCGTCTGCTGGCCCTCGGTCCTCCCACATTCGCCATCAACCTGCTCAGACTCATAACCACCTTCGCCGCTTTCTCCGAAGAGCGCCGCACCTGCTCCCAAAAGGTCAGTTTTGCATCCAGATGCACCCCTAAGTACTTGACGGAGCTTTGAGGTTTCAGCGTTCTGCCATCTATCCTCAGGTCCCAAGCACCTGGGAGCCGACGCCTAGTAAGCAGCACCACCTCTGTCTTGTCTGGGGCCAAGCTCAGACCATGTTTGTCTAGCCAAGCCGTTACGCGCCTCATCACCTGTCGGAGCCTAATATGCGCCACCTCATGGTCCCTAGCTATCACCACCGCGGCGATGTCGTCCGCATACCCCACCAAAAAAGAGTCCTCCGGCATATCCATGCGCAGGATGCCGTCGTAGGCCACATTCCATAAATCAGGTCCCAAAATAGAGCCCTGAGCCGCCCCTCCCGTTACCACTATACTGCGGGATCCCTCCACGGTGTCATAGCATAAAAATCTGTCCCTAAGGTAACTACGTACCACCCGGAGCAGATATTCCGGCACTCGGAACGCGGTTTCCAGGGCCGCCAGCATATCCCCCCACCTTACCGAGTTAAAGGCGTTCCGGACATCCAGCGTAGCCAATAGCACAATACGCTTTGTCCGCCACGACCCAGACTGCGCGCTATGTGCGGCTCTCACCACTTCTTCCACTGCCCCTATAGTGGACCGACCACGTCTAAAACCATACTGCCGCGCGGACAGATCCCCGGCCTCGCTGATCGCTACCGCCAAACGAGGCTTAAGAAGCCTCTCCAGGAGCTTTCCCGCAGTGTCTAGCAGACACAACGGCCTGTATGCTGAGGGCAAGCTCGGGTCCCCTTTCCCCTTACTAACCAGGACCAATTTCTGCACCTTCCACCGCTTGGGGAAGACTCCTTCCCTCAGACACCTATTGTACATGTTCAACAGCAGTTGAGGGCACACTCTAGCAATTACCTTTAATACCTCCGTAGGAATGCCATCCGGCCCAGGCGCCTTCCTATTGTGGAGTAAACCCACCGCGTCTTCGAGGTCTTCTGTCGTGAACAGTGGTACATCCTCTAATGGGGCAGTATACTGCTCTCTCTCACTTATCGGGTGGGCAGGGAATAATTCCCGCACTATCCCGTCCATCAATGCAGGGTCCAAGCTTGGCCCAGGTGATTGTGCCTTTAACCTACGCATAACTATTTTATAACCCATGCCCCATGGGTCCTTATCTACCTCTTCCCGCAAGGCCTCCCACCTGCGGCGCTTTCTCTCTATAATCGCCCGTTTAAGGTCCCGCCTCGCCTGGCAGAACTCAGAGTACTGCTCGTTCCCCGTATTTCTATTACCTCTTCTGGCTCTAGTAACAGCTCTCCGGAGCCGTAAGCATCTTCTCCTGAGCTCGGCGATGTCATCCGTCCACCAGTAAACCGCAGCCCTCCTTCCTTGGCCCTTAGACCTCCTTGGCATGGACATATCACATGCGCGCCGAATCAGCCGCATGGTAGCCTCCGCGATATCTTCAGGTGTACCTTCCCTATTTAGTACCGCAGAATGTTCCGATTCAATGACCTCTGAGAGGACCCTTTCGTCCATTTTATCCACCCTCCATCCGTTCGCCCTTCTCTGGTTATACCTCCCCGCGCGTTGGCCAGTGCACATCTCGAAGGTGATATATTGGTGATCACTACCCGTGTAGTCCTCTATCACCCTCCATCCCACCACCTCTCGCTCTAAGCGGTCTGACACCAATGTGATGTCCGGGATCGTCCCTGTCTGTCCGGGTCTTCGAAATGTGGGCGTACTGCCTACATTAGCCACTGCCAGTCCCGTCCTAGCTGCCATTTCCAGGATGTACCTTCCTCTAGAATCCGTGGTGTCCATCCCCCATTCCACTGCTCTGGCGTTGAAATCCCCGGCGACCACAGCCGCGCCCTCAAGATCTCGCACGAAGTCCTCAATTCCATCCATTAACTCTCTAAATTCCTGGATGTTCATATTCGGGGTGAGGTAACAACTTACATAGGTGACCTCCCCGCTCGTCACCCAGACGAACCCACGTCCAGCTCCATGCCTTGTTACGTGAGCAGCCCCTGTCTCCGTTATCCAGATCGCAGCCGTGCCAAGTACATCCGTATACCACCCTGGTCTATCTCTGTTACGGTACTGCTCACTAATCATCACAACATCAGGTCTAATGGCCAGGTTGAGTTGATCCAGTAAGGCATCCGCAGTTCTGCTCCTATGGAGATTCCCTTGGAGAATTCTCATAATCCACTCCTCTTTCGTTTCTCCTCTAGGGCTTCTCTAAATGTAGGACATCCTCCTGACCCCAGGACATGCCTTAGTAACTCAGGCCCCAAACCGCGTTCCTCACACAGGACGCATTTCGGCACCTCTCTACACTCCTTCTTCAGATGTCCCTCCTCTCCGCACTGGATGCAAATCCCTAACCTTTTTCTGTCAGGTCCTCTGCAATCCGCCTGCCGATGACCGAAGCCAAAACAGGCGTAGCATCGGGTCACCATCACCCTGCGCCTTATCCTACAATTGATCCACCCTATTTTTATATGGTTGGTCTTCAACAGCTCACCGGCCCCCCGGGCGCTTAGCTCAACAATCGCCATCCTCTGCTCCCTGGCATTCGTTCTAGTGACCATAACCTTGAGTTCACCGGCCAACTCCCCTACATTCCTCAGGATAGCTTCCCGCACCTCCTCTTCCGTCGTGATGCTGTCCATATCCCTAATCTCTAAAGTGTCCATGGGTTCCAAACTACGTATCGTAGCCCGGTCCCCTAGGATGGTCTTAAGTGCATCCGTAAAACCTTTCTTATCCGTTGGGTTTGCACTCAGCTCCAGCAAAACATCTCCAGTTCTTGTACGCCGTATCGCCTTAACCTCCGTACTCGCCCCCTCTGGGCTAGTCTTCCTTCGTATTTCCCCAAGCACTTCCGCATAAGTTCTGCCCTCCGTTGGCTTAATTAGTAGTGCATCAGGTTTAACTTTATTCCGTCTATTCGGCGGCTTTTTCTTTCTCTTCTTCTTTTTATCACTCCCAGGGGTTTTCCCCGGCTCATCATTAATCCCCATCTCACCTTTTTTCTCCCGTCTGCGCGCCTTCTTCGAATGAGCCACCGTCCATCCTTCGGGAGTTCCCTCTTCTTTCCTCTTCTTCTCCGTGGTGTGCGGTCGCTCCGCCGGGCTAGAGGCGACTCTCTTACTACCACCGGCACCTGGCGTCTCTACCGGGTTAGAGGCAACCATCTTACTACCACCGGCTACTGGCGTTTCCGCCGGGGCTTCTTCTAACACAGGTGTCTGCGTCGCGCGCGACAATCCTTGCACTTGCTCTTGAGGACTGTTTTCGGCTGCCTTCCAAGCTTTCCGGTGATACTCCACCGCCTCCAGCGCCTCTTCCATCTCAATCAGAGCTTTTTTAATGCTTATGCTCACATTCTTCTGTTTACCCGTTATCTCTTGCATCCTCCTGAGAATGGCCTTGCATTTATTCCATTGCAAGTCCACCTCCTTACGATGCTTCTCTCTAGTATCCAAGGCAGGGCTGTTCTGCCGGGTAGGTGTTGTTAGTCCTACTCTCACAGTTACCCTTCCCGTGTCCCCTCCTGTCCTTTCCACAGCGCGCACTGCGTCTGTTTTCACTTTTTCACTTATAGCCGCTAGAGTAGTCGTCATAGGAGGCGTCCTCTGCAGTTTAGCCCTCTTCTCAAAGGGGTTTCTTCCCCCTCCACTGTCATCATCCCCCCCAATCCCCAATGGTCTCGCTATTTCACCATCCATAGTAAGTTTGGGTATTTGCCCCCATTCAGGCACAGGGTCGCGTTCTCGGACCATAGCCGAGGCAACTGCCAGCATTCCGCCTCCCGCTATCCCTGCGCTCCATAGAAGAGCACTTCCGTTCCAGTCGTCCTTTCCCCCCTTTGCACTGCACACCGACCTAGTGGCAGCCGCCGAGGGTTCCGTAGGCCTTCCAGGAAGCCTCCTCTGCACCTCCTCCTGGCCAACTGAGCTGGCGCAGGTGTTTCCCCTAGTTTGGGGCGTGCTATTTCCCCAAACCCCAGTTCGCTCGGCTCCGATACACAGCAAAGAGGCGTGTTGGATTCCGAATCCCGCAGGCAGACGTTCACCTCAACCTCCAGCTGTGATCTTCCCCGAGCCCCCGTGTCACCCATGCGGAGAGAAAACATGGGCGCCCCTCGGTCAGGTGCGGATGGGGAGCCCGCATATACCCGCACAAGTGCGAGTACCGACCGTCCTCCTCCTTAGGGGCGGCCGCCCTAAGGTGTGTACTGTAGTCATCCTTGTGCCATGTGTCAGAATAATGTGTATGTATAATGCTGTGTATTGTTTTGATGTATTGTGTATGGTGTACTGAGCTGAGATAACCCGTGGGGGCGCTACTCCCCAGGGGGCTGCATACAACAGCTCCCCCCCTGCGGGGCCAGGTAATACCATGCTCCCAAAAACAACGAGTATAATTATTGTTGAAGTGCTAGAAATCATCAGAGATTTGTTTCCATGATTGCAGGCTTTATTTTTCTGATCTCGATCGATTTCAGACGATTGCTCGTCATTAGGATATCTTTAAATCAAGTATTATAACACAAACTTTACATTGTGTGTAAACTGGAGTTAATCTTTTGAAAGTATATGTTATTTGGTAAAAATTCGAAGTTTCGTAGGAAATTTGCAAATTAATATGTAACAATTGTTGTCAGAGAAAATCATCTGTGTTTCAATCAGATTTTTTTATTAAATAAGTGTAGGGGCTATGAAGGAACTGTTTAGGAGCTGCTATGGACAAGGATTTGGAAGTGTTTAAGGGAACTATTGAAGGGTGTACTTTCCTAAAGTGGGCGTGTTAGAGTAACAGGGGATACAAAGTCATCCATTTCCTTTTTTACCCCTGCATATGTTATTTTGTGTCCTATTTTTTTCAGCAAGGAGGCTGTGATACAAAATGAAGTGAAGGAAGAAGCGAATTTGTGGGAAGAAATAGACTGAATTCTAAATAACAACAAAGAGCGTATTCCAAAGCAGACCAGTTCATAATTTAATTCCGAAAAAGTACATAATTAAATTCAATTCCTGTTTAAAGAAAATCTCCCACAACTCTCTCCTACTCCATTTTTAAAAATTGTGATATTGACAAAGTTTACAGTTACTATACAAAATTTAATGAAATTCATCGGTGTTTTTATGGAGAAAATCGCAAAAATTGAAAAAACTGTTAAGTTTTAAACACACTTCCGGTTCACATTCCAAGTTTAAAGAAATTGGTTGGACTCGTTTTAGAGAAAATGGCAGAAAAGTGAAAAATACTTCCTAGTAAAAACGCACTTCCGGTCAACCGATTTTTTTTTTCAAACTCGGAATTTCAACAACATATTTAATTCTAATTAATATTATTTAGATGATAGAATTGTGTAATAAACTGAAATAGCACTTTAGAGGGAACCGTAACCTCACCACTCCTCCTCAAAAAGTACCTTTAAAGAAATTTTCCCGGAGAAATGTTTCAAATAAAAGTTGTAGCTCTTTGTATGTGCAGTAGATGTGTCGAGTTTCAAGAAAATCGTTGGAGCCATTTTTGAGAAAATTGCAAAAAAGTAAAAAACCTACTGTCAGATTTCATGGTGATGGGACATTTAATGGAATCGTTTGATGTGATTCTTGATGTAGTAGATGTCTTGAAGAGGGCGGAAGTTAGTTGAGAGATTTTGGAAGTTACTGCATCGAATTATTAATACGGATTTTATAAAAATAAACTGTATTTTAAAAATAATTTTAACGTAATAAAGGTAACTAATAATAACAAAATACTTAGTAATAAATAGAAGATAAATAACTAATAAATTAGACTGATGAAATAACGAACTAAGGTACACAACTCAAGGATAGTAAGTTTAAATAAAACTGTGTATAGACGCGTAAACTGCTGCTCATGTATATAGCGACGTGCTCGTATAGTCGTATATGATATAATGCTCCTCTCGTTGTATATGATAGAGTTTATATATCGGTGTTGGCCACACTCACACCAAGACATCTGTCCTAGTGTGCGACCTTGTGCGACCTTCGTAGTTTGCTGACCTTATTTAGGTCAGTGGCCAAGCTTATCGGTGCTTGCTTTGATGTAAAGTATTGAAAAGGGTTTTGTTGTTTGTTTGGCCGGCATTGTCTTGAAGACGGCGGCCTGCTAGGTCGCTGGTTATAAATTGCTCTTTTATTACTGCCATCCTTTATTAAGATAGGAGCTGGCTGGAACCACTTTGACATTGGTATGACTTTCCATGTCATTACAGATATCAAGTTTGAACTGTCTACGATTTTTGGTTTCGATCTATGCTGTTCACATACATACACACACACACACAGGCCATTTGCTAAAAACCACATTTTTGGACTCAGAGGACCTCAAAACGGATATTTCCGGTGAAAACGCGATATCAAAAATTTGACACGATTACAATACTTTCCTCTTAACTAGGAGTAAGAGAAAGTAAAAACTAAATATATAATATTTAAATGATCGCCAATTCGGAGAAGGTATACTTTCAGTTTGAAAGACCTCTTTCACTGGTAAGACTTATTCCATTAACTAAATGAACCTCATTATTTTCAATTGGATAAGTTTGGTTGGTATTCTTCATCTACAGAGAGACTTCCTGCTTGCCTGAGCTAGCCTGAGGTAAGTATTCTCTGCTCAAACTCCATACTAATTATTGTTTGTAGGGTAAGATCGCTCGTCAAGTCATTAAAAGTTAAATAACATAAACATCTCAGTAGTGCTAACAACAAAAATTAATAATTACTTAGACAAAGTTGGAAATTTCAAAATATTTAATACTATGAGATCGAAAGAAATGAAAAAAATTTTATCTTTGCAAGTAAATAGATATTGATGGTGTTTTATATATTATTTATGAAACTTTCTAAACTATATTGAACGAGTTATGGAATCTGAGATCGGATGAATAAAGCTTAAGCTGAAAACTAAAGTAAAGCCTAGCAGAGTAGTGTTAGGTTCTTTTCTAGCTGCTGATAAATTCTTATTACTGACACTTTCATTGAAGGGAATATTGTGGCCTAGTCGTCGTCGGCCATACTCACGTACCCGAGATAAAATAATTTTTTTCCATATACCACCGTCTCTTTCTCTTTTGCACACACTAACACTCTTTTTCTTCTTCTCTTTCTCACTGAGTCTCTCTCTCTCTCTGACTCTCTCTATTCCTTTGGCCATGATAACCCAGGACCTCATATCGTATTATGTTCTTATTTCTTACGTGCTACCAGAAGAAACGAGGTATAATGTAAAAAGAACGGCAAATAAAAAAAAGAAATATTCCTATCAAACTCTTTTATATACTTCTAAGAAACATGCAAGCAAAATTTACTATCCTATGTACAGAAAGCATAAATAAGTTCTTTATTCATTATCTTGAGTGTAAATGTTCATTTAACTAGAACTGAATGTTTATATTTTAAAAAATAATATAAAAGAAAATTATAATAATTGTAAAAAACATCTGATGACATTTAAAAAAAATAATCTGGTGCGGAATAAAATCACACGCTTTCTCTTATAAATAAAATGACAAATTTTACTTATTTAGACCTAACGTAAATAAAGAGGTCAAATAGCATATATATTGCAGAATTATATGCAATCTATATGACAATGACTACTGTAGGAGTGAGAGATCCAGGGTGACCTAACTGTGTGCTCTATTTACTTGAAACAGTTATATTCCACACACTCAGTTATTCAGGGTCATATACCTTGATATACGAGTATAATTTGAAAATTGAAAGGACATAATTTTCATTTATTTGGGTACCCGGCCATTCTGGGATTCAGCGCAACATTGCTGCCGACTCAGCCGCAAAAGAAGCAGCCAGCATGGTAGTAACAATGGAAAGGAATATGCGTGCTGACATATTGCGTACAGTAAAAAGGTATATTTACTGTAATAAGATCCGAAGAGAGGGATCCAAAGCAGAGAGAGAGAGAGACACACACACAGGATCACTCTCTAGTTTAGGCCAGACTAGAATGAGAGAAACTGATTAAATATAGCTTGTCAGCCATAGGAGCGAGTCTACCGATACTCGCAGCACAGTTCATACAGCAGTCACAACACATCACCAACCTTTCTCTTTACCTCTCACTAATATTTTATTATATTTTAGTGTAAAATCCAGGCAGTTTGTGCTACTCTTCCATTATACAGTGTTGAGCTTTACTTCTAGTTTATTTATCCATCTAACCCAACATCTCTCCTTATCAAACCTATTATATTAATGTTAGTGAGAAGTAAAGAGAAAGGTTGATGATTGCGTTGTGACTGCTGTATGAACTCTGCTGCAAGTCTGTCGGTAGACTCGCTCCTATGGCTGACACAGCTATATTTAATCAGTTTCTCTCACTCTAATGTAGCCTAAGCTAGAGAGTGATCCTGTCTCTCTTTCTCTCTCTCTCTGCTTTGGATCCCTCTCTTCAGATCCTATTACATTACCAAAATTGCAAAGAGAATGGTCAGCAGTATTAAACAATAAACAAAGCACTATAAAAGACACAGTACAAGTCTGGAAATCGGCATCTAGAACCGTTACGAAAGAGGAGGTAATTGTCGCTCGTTTTCAGAATCAACCATACTTGGGTAACACATATTTTTTTATTTGATGAGCCAGGGACAAATCCCATTTTGTAATATTTGTAATGTCTCAATATCCATGCAACATATTATAATTGATTGCCCATTATATTGACAAAGTAGAAAACTGAACAAGATTCCCAATACTTTGTTAGAAGCCCTGAAAGATGATCCAGCTATCTTCGATCGGGTGATAAAATTATTAAAAGATATTAAAGTTTATGGAAAATTTAGTGGAAATCATAAATTTGAATTTATATGTTTATACTTATATATAGATGTACATACCATAGTTTAGACTTTAGGCTTAAGATTTAGGGATAGAGGAATATTGAGTACTCTATCTCGCCCAAATAAAATATATACTCGTATGTTTGTTCTGTGTGGTGAGTGTATTTATTAGGATGAAAGTATTTATTGGAAAACTTGTAGTTATGAATGAAAACGAATATGTGATTAGGCAATGCCAGTGCTAATACCAGTCGTAAATGAAAAGTGATTAAATATTCAAACGATTTTTATAAATTCGGGAATGCTTTTTCAGTACAAAGAAAATAAGATGTGAACAAATTATACAACCCCAGAGCACAAAAAAAGGAAAACTAATAGAGGTGGTGGGAGACAAGTGCCAACCTACAAATCCAGGCAGTTAGAAAAGTGATTACATTGTAGTCTAGAAAAGCGAACCGATAACATGAAAACAACCTCATTTTTTTTGCAATTTAATGCCACTGAAATTCCTCAAAACTATTTTAAATTATTGTGTTTGAGGAAAAATGTTTCAAATATAAAAGATATATTTATATCTGAACAGAAGTGAGATATAGTTAAAATACTGAATTATTTATCTAATGAAATAAAAAAATTTGTTTTCAAAAAAAATTGATCAATTAATTTATTGGATTAAATAACTTAGAACTTAAAAAAGAAGAAGAAAATACCAGAAATGTACGTCTTTTATTTCAACTCTTTCATTTATGGTGCGATTTTTTAAGTAAGACAAATTTGGAAAGAAATGGATACATTTTTTATATCAACTTAAACTTGTTCTATTATATATATACAGGATGTCCCATTTAAACGGGCCACTTTTGAAATAACGCTTAAACGAAGAAAGATATCAAAAAAGTGAACATAACGTTTGTTGAAGTATTTGCGCTCTAGTTTATGATGGCGTTAATGTTATTTCATTTTATTACCGCCTTACACCTGAAATCAGTGATTGAAAGTTGCAATTTCCTTTTGACCCCCACTTTTTACTACTATATTCAAAAACTACTAAAAAAAATGAACAATAATGCTGTTAATTTCACTTCAATATTTCAAACCGTTGCCGAGATATTCAATCATAAAGATTAAATTTCCATAGTTTTTTCCTATTTCTTTGTTTCATAAACTACAATTAAAAGTGGATTTTCTTATTAATTTCTAATAAATAAGAGAGTTCAAATGCTGACAACTACTTAAAACCTATTTTAGAACCATAAGGGACTTAAAATCAGGTAAAACATCATTAAAACAAAACAATATTCCAGTTTTAACAAAAATCTATAAAAAAAAATATTTACTATTTATTCAAAATAACCTCCTCGGCTTAACCGGCCCAAGCGCAGTCGCTGCCCAACAGATGACCGTATCATGTCTGCCGAATTGGTAAGCAGTTTGGAATTGCTACTTTCTAAGTGCTTCTGAGTTGTTGTTCCTGACATAATTTTTTTTTTTGAGATATCCCCAAAGAAAAAATTCAAGAGAGGTTAAATCTGGCGATCTGGCGAGGAGAAAAGTGAATGAGATGTTCAGTAGCTGCTGGCTCTGGAGACAGGGACCGGTAAGCTGGCCTTCAACAAACGTTATATATATATTAACAATTTCTATAATTTACATACAAATAGGATACAGTGTTCAGTTGAAAGTAACCACTTTAATCAAATGCATCAGAAATGTTGTTTCTACAATAATTGAATCTGTTTTCATTTTGTGTTAGTTATTATACATTTCAATTTTGATTAGTCTGTTTCACAAACATTTACTATATTGTAGTTTAGTGTTTGTTGCACTAAAATGAATTGATTGTATAGTTAATTGTATATGAAACTAGTCATCATGGGTAATTTTAATTATATTGTATCAGAGATATTTTCCATTATAGCCTGTTTCTTTTTGTGGTCATCGACCCGGTTTTGGGCGTTCGTCCATCATCAGAATGTTTTAGTCAAAACCGTGTGATAAGATAGACTTGCATAGAGCAAATTTAGTTGATACACTGAGTTTTAAAGAGTGTTTTGTTAGGGCCTATCTAGGTTAAGAGGGGGTTCGTTGATTCCTGAGTGGGTAAACATATGTTATTTTTCGCTTTTTAATAGGTACATTGTTCCTTTTAAAAATGGAAACATCCAACAAGTGGAGATGTGTAAATTACGTTTTGAAGGAGATTTACTTTGATAATTAATTACCCATACTAGTCTAGATTAGATTAGCTTCTTTGGGGGGATTGGCTCTTCAACCTGCGCCACCCCAACCCCCGTGGGTCTATTGTGGCACCCCCTAAGTTGGAGACCCTTCCCTCGTCCTGTCCTTCATCTAACTGTGGAGTCTGGGAAGGTCTCCCCAGGTGGTTAATTAGAGCACCGTCTCGAGTCCTGTCTGCCTTAATAGACTTAATAGACCCGAGAGGGGCTCCTGGCTAAGGCCTGTAGGCACCAGCTTTTCTTCTCCAAAGGGGCGGTACCTCAGCCATACTAGCCCCTCGCACTGACATAGCACGTGCAGTGCTGTTTCCTCTTCTTCCTGACAAAACCTATCCTATCCGTTGCCAGGCCCATGCGAAGCATGTGCTTATTAAGTCTGCAATGGCCAGTGAGAACGCCAACTGCCATCCTTATGGCCACCCAGCCTAGTTGGAGTAATTCTGCAGTTAGCCTGGGCGAGTAGCTATAAATAAACGTTTTCGCCAGCCTCTGGCCTGGGGTTTTAACCCACCATTCCCTTGATCGGTCGTACATCCTTGTCCTGATCGATGCACTCCTGAGGCATCTTGAGACACCACAGAACGGTTCCGGCCCTATAAGTGTTCCGATGGAACCCGGGCCAAACGATCTGCCGCCTCATTACCTCGGTGACACGAATGCCGAGGTACCCAAACCAAGAAGACCTTATTATTGCTATTAATATCCCTAAGTGCACCTAGGCAACCCACACCAGCCTTGAGCTGATCTCCCACGAGTCAATTGCCCGCAGGGCCGCCTGGCTATCCGAATTAATGACAATTCTGGAGTTATGCACCCCGCGTCTTCTTATTTCGGTGGCGCAGTTAAAAATCGCGACTAGCGCCGCCTGAAAGACCGTAGCTAGCCTTCCCAGGCTCATCGAGATATTACATCTCGGATGAGCTCCGTACACGCCGGCTCCCACTCCTTCTCCCGTCCGTGTACCACATAGATTCGCCTAAAATTGGCGACCTGTTCTTCCCTCTGTCTAATATCAAGACTTTGAAGGGTTTTTGGAATCGTATCTAGGAGTTTAATTACCCATATTGTCTTATTATTATATTTTTTAAGCCTGCAAAGCATTTTATGAGATGGTGGTATTATTTTGAAAACAAAGCGATAACCAGACCTTTACAATATACCAAAAAAATGAATCGTTTGGGATTATATGTAACGGTGAGTGAATTAAAGAAAGTGTGAAGTTGTGAGGGGTGGCCGGGTCATACTACTGTTTGTTGGAGACTTGGTTCGTTTTGGATAAAAGTAGTGTAGTAAGAGGGTTTGTTTTCAATAACCATTCCTCACTTTTTCCTAAACGGACCCAGTTATACGAGTAGTCCTACAACTGGTGTGTTCATTAAGAGTTTCTGTACGTGACGCATAGTCATTTATATCAACAGAAAACAATCCAATCTCTCTCTCTCTCTGTTTCTCTGTTTTCTCTTTTTGGATTGTTGGGTTGTTCTCACTGTTCACTCCCACTTATACATACATACATACACACAAAGCTAAAAAACCTTATACTCTCCTTAAATGTTAGCCTAAGGCTGGGGCTATCTACATTGTTGTTACTACCGGTATTCCTAATTACACATTTTACACTAACACTAACTAACTTGCCTTCCTTTCTCTTTTACCATTATTCTATTCTATAAGCCTTCTTGCTCGTGTACCCTATGTATACTTTAGACCTCGGTACTCCCATGCTTCCATTCTATCACGGTTCTAAACTTATATTTCCTCACCCTTCAACTACTTCCACTTGCCGCCCCTTTTTTTCTGTATAATTATATACATCGACCGTATTTCTTCTTTCAAACAACACCACCCTACTTTTACTGTATTCATTTATTAAATTTCATAAGTTGATTCTATCAATTAAAGAATTACAAATTTTTTAAACCTGTTCTCATAACTCTTTCAAAAACAGACCCACCTTATAGAGTAATTTGCGCGTATTTATTAATTAAAAATGGTTTTGTCGTATGAACAAAATATATTTTGTTTTCAATGGAGTGACATCTGGATTTGTAATCTGTTCGGTCAAGGCTAATTCTTTTTTTTTTTTTGTATTTCTCATTTTCTCTCATTGATAGAATAAAAGCATATAACAAATTAGATAAAAATAATATTGAACTTACATACAGATAGTCGTGAAGATGTGGAGAAAGAATTTCTAAACATACACATTTGTTACATCGCAGATAAAAGATAATTAAAAATTACTTGTTTCTTGTCTTAAATCATCTACAGAAATGAACGTGGGTTGAATAGGCAAAGAAGTGAAAGGGATTTGAGGAAAATTTTAGAGGTGGGGTAAGTGAAAGGGAATTTTAAAAGGTCACGTTTTGAAAAAACCGCTATACAAAGCGATCAAATTATTGGTATCATAAGGAAAATTAATATAAAATTTATATATTTTAAGCATTTCTAACATATTTCTTTTCTTCTTAGTTTCTTTTACTAATATTTTTGTTTTAGAAAAATCAAATTTGCGTTTTTTTTACCTTACAATGTTTTGTCAATATAATAATGTTGTCTTTGTCATTTTTATTCATGTTCAATTGTATTCATGTTGGTATATAAATTTGTGGTTCTTCATTGTATTGTTTTTTTTTTAGATTAAAGGCTTGATAAAGACAGGAAACTCTGTCGAATCGTTGGCATAATTGAATGTTTCTTTATTGACCGATCCTCATCAAATTTCTTCATAACAATTTTGATAAATTTTCATAGCTGAGTTTACCATGGAGACATATTATGTTTGAAGTTCCTGAGTTCAATTATTATACTACTTATATTGCTTTTAAGCAACATGTATAATGTATTAATTTACGAAATATGTGCAAATAAACGCCCTTTGGTCCAGGGTTACTAGCCCAAGGAAAAAAAAAATTCAACTTATCAAGTATCAAGAATTGGAATATCACTTTTTTAGAGAACTTAACTTCCCAGCGTTTCTCACAATTATTTTATAATGCTACATTCACAATCCATCACTTTCATTCACCTAAATGCAGAAATAAGATGCATACAACGTTTGGATTTAGTACTCAGCTGAAAAAAAATTGAATTACTATTTATCTTCAAACTCGACAATTCTACTTTACAGGAGGCACTTTGAGGTTATTAGTTGCTGTGGTGTTGGTTCAATGCCTACTCCCAAATCTGTACTAGACTACCATCAAACCAATAGAAGAATTGAGTATATTAATGTTTCAAGATATGTAGCATTATTTATAATAAAAAAGGTCGATTGAAAATACTATCAACTTTGGAGAACGACATTCGATGATCAAATGTGCTTTCCGTTCATAATTGGAAAGTAACAAATAACAAAAAAAAACAAAAAAAAAAAAACGTTTAATTCAACCGCAGATAGTTTTAAAGTCAAAACTGTTTTGTTCATTTAAGAATTCATTTCTCCACCACCATTAGCCCTGAACCTACCATTTTAATTAAAACATTCCAAAGTTGGCAGTTCTATTGTAGTGTGTACACAAATACTGATGTTATGCTGTGAATATTCAGCGACAATAGTTAGGTTATGAATATTTGAAAGTTTTAAGCAAAAGTGACTTCTAATTTATTAGAAAAAAAAAAATGTTTTGTTGTGAATAATTCACACAACATTCTCTCATAGAATTTCTCAAATTCTAAGTCTAAAAATTTTCCTCCAATTTGGGACTTTTAGAGAAATTGGACATATTTAATACTTCTTAATATAATGTAGGAAGTAGAAACGCTAGAATCAATATTTAAAGTTGATTCATGATTCGTTTAAATATTCATTTTTTTTTCAATAAATTATTTTAACAACTGTAATTATAAATGTCGAAATAAACAACTACATTTCAGCGATTTGTGTAGTTTTTTTTAACAGAAAATATATAATTTATTATTCGGTTCAATTGTAAATATTCTATTGTGAAATAATTGTTTTCTTTGCATTAAATCCTGATGGAAATAATACATCTGGTATTTTATCCGTGGTAGAATGCATATTTATTTTATTCCTGAACAGTTACGGATTTTTATCCATTGTCAGAGTAAATCTATCCTTTTCGTGCCAAACGTTCAATTCAAACGCAATGTTTTCGTTTCCCTCGCAATGTGTGGGAGGTTATAAAGTTATATTACTAAGTGTGTGTGTTTAATGACAAAATGAAATTATTATAAGTTATGATTAGGCATTAGAAAATAGTGTATAATAAATAGCATGTTTTGAAGGTTGTTTAATAACTAAATTTTAATAGTGGTGTTAATTTATTAGTCATTTTTATTAGGGGAGGTTGGCGATAAGAGATTTCAAAAATATACTATAGTAATAAGAATAAAGTTTGAAGAAAGGCAATGCAAAGTTTTAAGGATAATCAAAAGATTGTAAAAATAAATATGAAATCCAAGTAAGGTTAATACAAGAATGTGTGTAGGTAAATTGATAAGTAAGAAGGTGGCACCAAATGGCAAATTGGAGATGATATTAAAATAAATAATAGAGAAACTGAAATGTATTCGTTTTTATTTATCATGCTTATTTTTAAATGATATTGATTTAAGTATAAATTACATTATGAATATGTTGAGTGAGATATTGTGGTGGCATTTTTTGAGGTATTTCTTTAATAGAGGGCGATAGGAAATTTCAAAAGTGCATTATGCAAATAATCTGTACTTTTACAAGAGCGAAAAAAATTTGGTTCCACAGACTAGAATACAATAAGAGGTGTATGCTTTTTTTTTTGTGAACATATATTTTAAACACAATATGTGCATATATATATATATATATATACATATTACACACACACACACACACACACACACACACACACACACACACACACACACACAGGCATAGATATGCCTTTTACTAGGTGGTGGTATGTTTGTAATATAGTTAGGTGTGGAGGAAATTAGGTAAAGAGTGTGTCAGAGTTATAGTTTATTTGGTCATTCATTGTGTTTTTGTGGATAGTCTTGTGTTTGTATATTTCTATTTTTTCTAGAATGTCCATTCGTCTTCTTTTTGTGCTTTACTTCTTCGACTTCTTTTTTTTTCTATACTTTGTGGTTGGTTCGTGGTTGTTCTTCGTAAGCTGGTTAGCATAAGTGGAGTTGGTTCTGTGGTATTTGAATGAGCGTAGGTGTTCTTTAAATCTGTCTTTGAGGCGTCTTCCGGTTTGGCTTACGTTCAAGACAAGAGAGTTTGTATATGCCACTTTTGTCATATAAGTTGGTTGTTCAGTATATGTTTCAGAATAATATATATTTCCGAAACATTGGCAACAAATGAAGTTCCATAATCTACCTTGTCCAACCTCTCAAAAAAAGCAATTGTATTCTGTAAATATTCATTTTGTCAACTGTTCCAGGTAAATGTTAGAAATAAAATTGGAAGATATAAGGATGTTACTATGCCAAATTAAAAAGAAAATTGTGACAGCAGTTTTTTCAAGAAAACTGCAAAAACTAATACAAAAATATTCATAAAATCACTCTTTCTGGTAGACGGATTGTTACTAAAAACTTCATAGCAAAAATCCAGTTAATATCTAAACGTAAATAAATGTTATATATAAGTTTCCTGGATTTTTTTTCTGTTTTTGGAATTAAGGTTCTTGGAGTTATGCTCCTTACTCACAAACAAATAACACACATTTATGCATAATATATACGATAAATAATTTATTTTTCAAATAGCTGACCTCAAATATTAAAAACTCCCGTGAAATTCCTATTTCGAAAAACTTTAGCATGGCTGAAAAACCCTTTTCACAATAGTGAGAGAAAATAATAATTATAATAAAAGAAATCTGGCGTGATTCACTCACACAACTTTCACTTAGTTCAGTTTTCAAAATTTCTGATTGACGAATTTTATAGTTAGTATAACAAATTTAATGAAATTCGTCGATGTGGTAGAATTATGCGTAATCAACCATGATAGCACTTTAGTGAAAACATAACCTCACCTCTTCCACCAAAAACCCTCTTATATCTGCTCGGACAGTCAAGTCCAATATCCCTCTTATATCTCTGCGTTGAAGGCGCTGATTTCATGTGTCTTCACTTCCAAGTTGGTTCCAAGAATATTCTGGAAGACTGAAGGCGCTTTCTTCCTTGACGGATGTCTTGGTACAAGGACACATGTGGGCATTTTTTGGGAATGAAAAAGTGGATAAGTTGACCAAATTGGGTGCCTCTTTCCCTTTCATTGGTCCGACGCCTAATGTTGGTGTTTCTTTAGACCTATAAAAGGGTATTCTGAATATTTTTTATTTTTTTTAAAGTTCTTGGGAATGCTACCATTTTAATCTAATCTAATCTAGAAATTTGGAGCCTCCAAAATGATGTTCAGCCGGTAGACCTCAGCTGGGCCCATTGTGCACCCCATGCAAGCGCCTCACGTCAGCCCTGCATCATTAAAAAACGCCAAAGCTGAGTTGAGTGAAATTTCTGATCCCACCTTCGGAAACGCCAATTTTCAGGAATCGTCTGCATCGAACATAGTGTAAGCACTTCCCAAGAAGGTGAAACAGTGTCTCATCCTTTTATCCGCATTTCCTGCGAAATGGTTCCCTACAGTTGTGATCTCTATCTGACATCACATTCTATTATCTTCTTCTCTTCTGCACAGGTGCCCAAACTAATTCAGTTGTCGAGTTTCATTTTTGGGCTACTTCTTATTCGAGGAGAGAACATAGTCCGGAAAATTGTCCTAGAGGAAAATGCAATGTAACTAGGGCAGTAATTCTCCTTAGCTCCACTTTTGTTTTGCTGAGGCTATAGTTTGTGCGACTCTTTGGGGCCCTCCAGGAAAATCTTAGAGTGCTTCAGCCCCGCAATATGCTACCATTCCTTACCAAAATAAAAGTTTTGTTTCATTTCAAGCTGGTGAGCAAAAAAAATTAACTTTTAATTTTGAAATCCATGAAATTCCACAAATATAATTTTGTTTTGTTTGTTTTTTTAATTCGGCATGGAAAAGGAAAATACAGGTTTGCTCGAATTAATCTTTATAATTTTATATTTTTTATAATTTTATATTTTTTATAATTTTATATTATAAAAATAAAAACTACAATGTGACTTCTCTGCTTTTAGTATTTGATTGTTCCCAAAAAAAACGGAACCCTGTAATGATCCTGGCTAGCGTAGTTTTTGCCCATTCCAGTATCGCAGGTTTCTATGCCTTTTCTGGCCTATTCTTCGCATGCAACAAATCTGCTTTTTTATTACGGCCCAAGAGCGCTGGCCAAGATACAGAAAAATGATCTCTATAATAAAGATTATAATCTTCATAATATTATAATATAATTTCTATAACAAAGTTATAAGTAAGATTATAAGTTACCAGCTTTTTTAATTTTTTTGGAACCTGAAAGAAGAAGACGAAATATAGACACTTTCATAAAATAATATTAGAACCAGTTACATTAATACATTCTATATTTCAATGTATCTTTCAATATGATTAAAGTTAAGTCTCACACTTTATTATGTGCAAACTTAATACTGTCCAATACAGCGTAATAAACAATATAGTTTTCAATGAAGGAAACAAATGTTAATTTACTCACAGATATTATATTAATATACTTAGCTACTCAGTTAGAGCTATAATTGAAATTTCTCAATAAACTTTAAGGAAGTCAATATACTAAAGGTGGTATGGTATATAATTCAACGAGCTCGGCAACATTCTAATCAATATAATCAGTAGCTCTATTAAAGGAGCTACCCGTTGTGGGGTAGTGAATAGAGGTCCGGTGCGGAAAGAGATCCCTGGTACCTGGTTACTGTAATACAATAGCTCAGCCGTGAAATGACCCAAGCGTTCTATTGCGTTAAATCCTTCAATAATATAATAAAAGGATTTAACACCCTCCATCTATCGCGAGATATTCCCTCCTTCCAACTTGCTCAACACTACCGATCTTATAAAACTCTTTTTACCTTATATATATATAAACCTCTTTTAGAGTTATTTTCTGAAAGAAAATTACTTTTGGATATCACGTAACTTTAGTTTTAGTATTAAAAGTATTATTTTAATGCTTATTACATTTTATAAAAATAATAAACATTTTTTGTTGTTTTAATTTATAAATAGAATCAATTTTAATAATTAAAGTTAGTAACGGGATTCAGCGTTGAGCGCTGGGATTATAAGCGTGGCTCCGGGTTCGAGTGTCTTCTAGGGAATGCTGACCTTAGATTTTCGCGTCCTAGAAGCTCTCCTGTCCGGTGATGGGCAGTGCCTCTGGAGGAGAGAACTTCTTATTTATATGAGACTTTTATGCCTATAAGCGTCGAACCATATATCATGTCTCTAACCATCCATTTCACTTATCTCTATCCTGAGCCATTCTTTTCATGGACACCGTCGTTTGTCCTCTTTTTATCCATCTTGGCCTTTCTCATCAGATATCACATTCTATTATCTTCTTCTCTTCTGCAAACGTGCCCAAACCAATTCAGTTGTCGCGTTTCCATCTTTTTCACGAGGGGTTCCATTTCTAGGCTACTTCTTATTCGAGGAGAGAAAACATTGTCCAGAGGAAAATTTACTTTTTTTTAGGTGCTATGAAGAAGCAGCTAATTAAGCTTTCCTCTAAAGTAGAATGAATGGTTCTGCCAACTATATAATAAATATTATAATGTTATTACCAGAATTTCAAATTTGGGGGGGAAAAATCGGTTACTTTTATATTATTTTCTTTTAACTTGCTATGCTAACTTGTACAGATAAAAACGTATTCTTTTTATTCGAAAAAAATTATTTCAGGGGGTTCATATTTTATAGGGGGGGGGGGGTTGAATGTTTTACATCAGAGTTTTTAATAATAAGGGAGAGTTTTTAATCTCGAAAACTGTAACAGCAACCAAAGAGAGATTAGCAACCAAAGAGAGTAAAGAGAAGAGAAACGAACCCAACCAATATCTCGAACTGGAGTAGGAGAAACTGTATAAATACAGCGACGGACAGTCCATGAGAGGATAGTTCGATACAGTTCAATATAGTTCACTATAGTTCAATATGTCGCCAGTCACTTCGTGTCATTTTCACTCTAGCTTAACCATTCTTTATTATAAGGTCCAGGTAGACCGTGCCTCTTTATTATTATGCATAATTAACCAGTGTTAACTCCGTCTTCTTATTTCATCAACCAGATCCAAAATCTCTCCACCAAACACATACATTATAAAAACTTTACACGATTAAGAGAGTTCCCCCTCACAACAGTAAGGGAAAATCATCATAAAATAAAAAAGAGAATTAATTTGAATTAAAGAAAAATGAAAAAAACAAAAAAAAAAAAAGGAATTATTATTTGTAAATACATTTTGATAATAAAATGTATTAGTGGCAAACAGAAAATGGAAGAAAATTTGAGATTGTGTAAAAAGGAGTGAAGAGAGAATATAAAAGAGTTGTGCAAAGTGATAAACAGGGGGAGAGATCTTCAGAGTGTAACATAAGAAATTGGTTGGGCGTGGTTGATTAAATTTCTGAGTCTAATGGATGGGACGTTGGCAGAGCATTAAAACTAAGGGCACTTGGTTCACATAGTTTACCATCTCCTCTTTCCTTCCTTCATACATACATACACACATACACACACACACACACACACACACACACACACACACACACACTCATTTATACACCACCTACACAGACATGTTTATAAGTTTTATACTTACTTTTGTTTGCTCTTTACACTACTTATATAATTAGTTATATCAATTGTTAATTATTAA
This sequence comes from Triatoma infestans, assembly GCA_011037195.1. NCBI lineage: Eukaryota > Metazoa > Arthropoda > Insecta > Hemiptera > Reduviidae > Triatoma > Triatoma infestans. Next base: position 29,986 of record JAAEAF010002663.1, on the reverse strand, counting down.
CTTGATATACGTTAAATTAGTGTTAATCTCATTATAGCGCTTTCTTAATTAAATTTACTGTTCACATTTAACTATAAGATAAAAATGAACAAGTTTACTATGACGTATTCGCTATCATACCATTTTCAGCAAAAATGTACAATGAATGCAGTAATCTGATATTGAAAAAGCGAATATTACAATTAGCTAATAATGGCTAATGTCTAGCCAAGTAGAATACAGCTAGGGAGGCAGGCATTTAAAGCAATTAGAACAATTTAATCCGTGGAAAGAGACATTTTAATCTTGGAACTATTCTTCTTTAACTTTCTCAAAGATGAAAAATTCCAGGAAGCCTCAAACTTGATGTTACTTGATGCTGTCAGGCCGCAGCCTCTGATACGGTGATTTAAAAATTTATCAACCAGAAGAGCGACTTTGTTCTTTGATCTGTTTTTTTTTTTTTTTTTTACCTTTGTCCACTATTTACACCATAAAATGGCTAGTCACTTATATTTGAAACATTCTTCCAAGAAAAATTAGATTTTGAGGCGGAAGAGTCGTAACGCCAAGCTTCCTCACTAAAGTGTTACTTCAATGTAATTGTTCGGTATTAAATATAAATTTAAATTTGCCGCCAACAGCGTATTATAATTTCATTTCTGCGAGGGTATTGTATTGCCTTGATAATAATTTACTAATCTATTAGGCTGTGTACAGGTGTAGAGAGGGGTAACCTATGATTTTTCTCTCTCTTAGTTAGTTGCTATATAACACATGGACGAATAAATTGTAGTCCAACACTCGTAGTAGTAAGTCTGTCTTGTATACTTATGTCAGTTCGGTTGCCCTTAATTGTAAAAACTCTGGTTTTACTGGGTAGTGTAATAAACTGTTTTTTGTCGAGTAAGCGGCTCCGGTTTTCTTGGGCATCCTAAGTATATTATGGTTATCACAGGGTTGCTAATTCCAGTTGGTTTCCTGCCGTGCAGCTTCTGGAAGCCCGTTTAATTCAATCATCAGCCAAGTAGTAATGTATCAGTGAAGATGCCAGACTTGGAAGCACATAAGAATTATTTCCTTATGCCTATTTTTTCCTCTACCCTTTTTCCGATATGGGCTAAGGACGCATAGGTGTTCCAACACTGGTAACAAGGATTCTGCTATTCATGGTAAGCGCCATTCCTTTGGCTTATTGAAAGTGATAATAAATAATATTTGCTACCCATTTTCAATATAATTTATGTATACATTTTTTCCATATAATTTTTAATATTTTAACTTCCCATTTTGCTCGCTAAATATATTATATACAGTCCAATCAAAATTTTTCACTCAATTTATATTTTTTTTATTTTTCCTATATTTACTATACAATAATATTTTATTCTACCAACCATATAGATTGCTAAAGTATTGCTAAAATTCTAAATTTGAATAAATATGCACAAATACATATAAGCTGATCACTTTTTTTGCATCAATTGTTTTCGTAAAAATTGATTTTAAATTTTCTGAAAAATCTAGGACACGGAATTTCAAATATTATTGCGATTGGATCTAGCCCCTGCTTTCTGGACTACAATGTAATCACATGCTAGTACTACCTATCATTGATATTAACCACCTGTTTATGTTATGGCTATTAAACCAGTAAAACTCCTAATTTAAGAAAATGCGTCAATATTATATTATTATGTATATTTAACTAGAATAAGAGGGAATCATATGAGTTTTCATACAAAATTTTTTATTTCAAGCAAAACTTCGGCTGAGAACAAATTTATTGGTGCTGAGCACTTGAAAATTTATCAAGGGAGATGAAAATCCCAGGAGATTAATAACTATTTATATCATCTAAACGTTTTTCAGTTAGAGAAAGGCTAGAATTTGTAGAATTTGTTAGAGGTCTTTTGTACTTCTAAAGATCATACGTAACCATAGAGCATGGTAATAATAGTTCATTAATTAGGAATAGTTTAGAATTGGATACTGTAAAAATTAGATTAAATATTGACCTACCATATCAATCAAGAAACAATGTTTAAAGAAACTCGTTGGGGGAAAAACTAAATAAATACATTCCTTAAATTCACAGTTTCACTCGACGATTTTGACCAAAACCGTTAAATGCGGTGGTAGTCCCCTTAAGGGTATACCCATGTGTTCGGTATTTAAGATATAAATTTAAATTTGCCGCCGACACGTACAATAATTTTATTTTGGAGATGGGTATTGTACTATCTTAATAATAATTTACTAATTTATTAGGCTGTGTCCTAAGTGTAGAGAGGGGATAATCTAAGCATTTTCTCCTCTCTCTCCATCAGTCGCCATTTTAAGCTCGAAGGAGTAAATCGTTATGCAACATTCCCTTGAATAGATCGCAATGTAATATCTGTACAATTTATGCCAGTTCGGTTGCCCCTAATTGTGAAAACATAGGTTACTTCTGTAGGGTTTCCTGGGTAGTGTTAATAAACTGGTCCTTTTTTTCTACTTTAGCTGCTCGGTACTCTTGGACCTGCATGAGCTCATTGTGAAATCACATGGTTGTTACTTCCGATTGGTATCCTGCCGCGCAGCTTCAGGGAGGCCATTTAATTATTATCTACAATCATCAGCTAAGTAGCAGTGTATTGGTCAAGACTCAAGAGTTAGAGGCACATACGAATTATATCCTTATTCCTATTTTTTCCTCTCTAATTTTCCCAATATGGGCTAAGAACACATAGGTCTTCCAACAATTGGTAACAAGGATTCTGCGTTTTAAGGTAAGCGCCATTCCTTTGGCTTATTGAAAGTGATAATAAATAAATAATATTTGCTACCCATTTTTAAATTTGATTTATATATTGATTTTTCCTATACGTTTAATATTTTAATTTCCCATTTGCTCAACATATTATATTATATAATATACGATCCACGCAATATTTTTCACTCAATTTATATTTTTAATTTTTGCTGTTTTTCTTAAACAGGGTACACCCGAATTATCTCACCTCAATATATATATTTTTATTTTTTTCCTGTATTTACTATACATCATGTTTTTTTTTTTTTTTACGAAACACACAATTTTTGTCAACTATACAGAAATAATATCTTTCGTATTATTCAGGCAGAAGGCTCAAAACATTTCGCAATTTCGAAAATTTAATACGATTGCATCACTTCCTCTTCTTCTTCTTTACAATTTAATGAATTAATTTATTTTAGATTTATTGCTTCAATTAAATTTTACAACACTAAATAAACTAATTCAATAAATAATATATGAAAAAAAAGTTATATAGCTAGAAATTAATGTTATATTGATTGGCAGAAAATTAATTAATAATAAATTGTCAATAGTTATGCCTAGTTCTTAGTAAACTGTACACAATTTTATTCTAAAAAAATATGCATGTTTTTAATCAAAATACCTAAAAGTTAGAATAGACTCTCACTTTAAAAAAATGAAATATTATTAACGTCTTTCGCCCCCTTCATACAAGTGACCCAGCTTCATATTTAGATTTTAGATTTAAATTATAATGGTATGCACTAGTTTTACACATTTCTATCACCCACTGGCTTGAATGTTTGTGTGCCTGCGAGGTTCCTTTCTTTTCTTGTTTTCTACTCAGCTTTTTAATCTTGGAATGTTCCTCAGCCAAGTGTACATCAAAGTTACATAATGACGATCAAAGCTAGAGATCCTCATTTCCCTAAGGATAGGTAGAAAAAATATGAGAATCTATTATTTCAACGCATATCATTAAGAGAGAATACTTGTTTCATTTAACTATTACAAATTAGTAGAAGCATTAAATGCTATGATCATTTTCTGTCTCCAGTAATATTATTTCATGTTTTGTTAAGGTTTCTTTAATTTCTTAAACTAGTTTGTTTAATTACTTTCTTTTACTCCTAGTAAGAGGAAGTATTATAATCGTGTCAAATTTTCGATATCGAGTTTTCACCGGACATATCCGTTTTGAGGTCCCCTGAGTCCAAGAAAGTGGGTTTTAGCAAATGGTTTGTGTGTGTGTGTGTGTGTGTGTGTGTGTGTGTGTAACAGATAGCTCAGAAACGAAAAACCGTAGAAAGTTGAAAGGTATCATTATGGCATCTGACAGTAGGTCATCTGTCGAAATTCCTCAACCGGAAGTACCATTTTACTTGTTGTTTTTTTTTTTACTTTTTTGCGTTTTTCTCAAAAATGGCTCCAACGATTTTCTTCAAACTTGGCATATCAACTATACATACAAAGACCTACAACTTTTATTTGAAATATTTCTCTGGAAAATTCATTTAAGGGCGTGGTGTTAGGTTTTCTTCTAAAGTGCTATTTCAGTTTATTAAACAATTCTATCATCTAAATAATGTTAATTAGAATTGAATATCTTGTAGAAATTCCGAGTTTCAAAAAAATCGGATAACCGGAAATGCGTTTACATTACCACTTTACTGAATGATTTTTTTCACTTTTACTCAAAAATGTCTCCGACGATTTTCTTGAAACTTCTTATATAAACTATACATACAATGATCTACAACTTTTATTGAAAACATTTCTTTGGGAAAATTCATTTAAGGGTACTTTTGGGGGGAGTGGTGGGGTTATGTTTTTCTCTAAAGTGCTATCATAGTTGTTTATACAGTTCTATTATCTAAACAAAATTAATTAGAAATAAATAGATGGCCAAAATTGCGACTTTCAAGAAAATTAGTAAACCGGAAGTGCGCTTTTACTGGACAGTTTTTTCAGTTTACGACGAATTTCATTAAATTTTGGTACACAATCTATAAAATTTGTCAATTATAATTTTAAGGACTGGAGTAAGAGAAAGTTGTGTGAGTGTTTGACGCCAGATTTTTTTTTTGTTTAGCGAAAATATTAACATTAGTATTTATTTAATTGTTCTGACGCTATTACACGAAGTTCTAACGGAAAGAATTAGTTGAATGAATGATTGCAACATTTACTCATTAAAAAATAAACAAAAAAAAGTAATAAAACAATAGAAATTGGAAACTGTTATCATTAATAAATCTTAGGTGAATCTATGGCAATAGAAATCTGAAAACGTTATTTACTCAAGGCACAATTTTCACATGAAATCCCTAGATTTCTTCGAAACCTTTTGATATAATAAGGGCCTTACCTGTAGTTTTGGTGAAGGCTTTTTAACAACTTGCATGTTTGTAGATTTCGATTGTTAATAATCTAAATATAAGATTTTGTTTACACTAGGTATAATATCTTTGTTATACAGGTATCCAAGTTTGTTTAAAGTGAGCTTTAGGTTTTCTAGTTAATTTCTTTATAAATTGATCATTATGATAAAATATGGCGATTTCTATGGAATCCTGGAATTTGTGATTCTCTTTAAATGCGCTGAATTCGCTGTATTACACATTTCGAAGTGAAAGCTTTTTCTCACAACTATTTGGTGCTGATATATTTTCATTTTCTTCCCTCGTAAGCCTTATTAGGCTATAAAATCCTTCTCAGAATCTTACTTTCTAGAGTTCATTCTCTGCACTTTATATCGTCGGTGATTAAAGAGAATTGAATGAATTTGTGCGTATTTTGTCAAAAGGATTTTACAAGTTATTTTTTTGGACTATTAATCTTCGTTTCTTTGAAATTAAAAGAAGTTTTAAAAGCCGTAACTACTTAACTGATTAATTTTTTGTGATTCCCCTGTACCGTGTTGGTTGCTTTCACTGTAAGCATAAAGGTAAAAACACAATATAATTATAGATTAAAATTAAAAGATTAAGTGAGTATTGTAGACGACTAATAATAATCGTTTACGTATTTTCTTGTATGTTTTCCAGCTAAACATGTTTAATATTAACAATTGTATAGCGTATTGAGTAATTATATTAATCATTATAATTATTATGATACTAAAGGGGGAGGAAGTTGAATATAATTAATTGTAACAGTATAACAGATTAGTGAATAGTATAACTCGATTAGTGAATTATTAAATGATCAGTGAATATTGTAAATAACGTAAGTACTGTTACGCACAGTGATGATAATACCAATAATAATAGTATAGTTTGTGAGAAGTGTGTGTGTGTGTGAGGGAGAGAGATATGACCTAAACACTAAACTATGTTTGTAAGTTGACAGTAGTTACCTGTTGTGTACGAAGCACCTCAATGTGCTAACTTGGCCACCACGTTTCTCTAGCCTAGTGTACCCTTTTTCCACACCATTATTCTTAATCCAATGCCATCTCTTTCCCATTCTCTACTCTAACTTCTCTCACGTGCGCTTTTGATTCTCCTTTCTCTTATTTTCCACAAACATGCCCGCAGAGAAGTGTACCGACTTGCAAACAAACACACATACCCACATCCCACACACAAAACTCTCACACCGGCTAACCTTTGCCTGCGGTATTTTCTTTTCATATTATCCAACTGCGGCTTTACCTTCAACCATTCCACGTCTCTACATCAAGTCTTGAACCCTTTTTCTCTCTTCTCTTCACGTCTATCCTACTTTTTCCATTTTATCCATGTTTTTTCACCCGGTGTTTCTTTTTACTTTTTGGGCAAACATACATACACAAACACATCTTTATACTCTACACTATGCTGTATAATCTTAAAGAAGTGGTCTCAAGTCAATGCTCTAACACTCACACAACACTGTTTTCTTAAAGAAAGCTTCTTTTTCTCTTTTTAGGTTTCCACAGTTAATCTTCTCTACCTGCTTTCTTTTTTCTTTTTCTGTTCAATGATTCTGTTTAATCGACTTTCTTTTGTTGACTTTATTTTTGATAAATTCCAATCATCATTATGTTGATACCAGTTTACATAGAAATATATTTTTTGGGAAAGGAGCTGAAAGTCAAGTTAGGCTTCTTAAAGAATTTTAAATTAATTCCGAATTCAAAGTGGCACAACAAAAACTATCCCAACTACAAACTCGAGCGCAATTTATATCAAATTTTACACACACCACAAAAACATATACATATCCAAATATAAATATATATATATCTATATATATATAGGGTGTCCCATTAAACCAAGAAACGAAGAAAGATATCAAAAAAGTGAACGCAACATTTTTTGAAGTATTTGCGCCCTAGTTTATGATGGTGCTGTTATTTGATTTCATTGCCGCCTTACACCTGGGTGGTTGAAAGTTGCGATTTCATTTTGACCCTCCGCTTTTTATTACTGTATTAAAAACTACTAAAAAATAAAGATTAATGCCGTTAATTTCACTTCAATATTTCAAACCGCTGCCGAGATATTCAACCATAAAGATTAAATTTTCGTCGTTTTTTTCCTATTTTTCTGTTTCATAAACTAAAATTAAAAGCGGATTTTCTTATTAATTTCTAATAAATAAGAGAGTTCAAATGCTGGCAGCACTTAAAACCTATTTTAGAACCATAAGGGACTTAAAAAATCATGTCAAACATAATTAAAACAAAACAACATACCAGTTTATTTACAAAAATATATAAAAAAAATATTTCCTATTTATTCAAAATGACCGTAACCGGCACAAGCGCAGTCTGCCGATCTGGAAGGCCAGCTTATACTGGTCCCTGTCTCCTGGCCTGTATACTGGATCCAGCGGCTACTGAACATCTCATCCACTTTTCTCCTCGCTAGATCGCCAGATTTAACCCCTCTAGAGTTTTTTTTTTGGGGATATCTCAAAGAAAAAATTTATGTCAGGGAACCAACAACTCCAGAAGCACTTAGATAAGACGTAATCCAAACCTGCTTAGCAATTCCGGCAGTCATGATACGGTTAGCAACTTAGTCTGTTGGGCAGCGACTGCGCTTGTGCCGATTAAGCCGAGGAGGTCATTTTGGATAAATACGAAATATTTTTTTTATAGATTTTTCTACATAAACTGGAATATTGTTTTGTTTTACCTGATTTTTAAATCCCTTGTGGTTCTAAAATAGGTTTTAAGTGTTGTCAGCATTTGAACTGTCTTATTTATTAGAAATTAATAAGAAAATCCGCTTTTAATTTTAGTTTATGAAACAAAGAAATCGGAAAAAAACGACGAAAATTTAAATCTTTATGGTTGAATATCTCAGCAACAGTTTGAAATATTGAAGTGAAATTAACGGCATTATTCTTCATTTTTTTAGTAGTTTTTAATACAGTAGTAAAAAGTGGGGGCCAAAAGGAAATCGCAACTTTCAATCACCGATTTCAGGTTTAACGCGGCAATAAAATCATAACACCATCCTATTCTAGAGCGCAAATACTTCAACCAACGTTATGTTCACTTTTTTGGTATCATTCTTCGTTAAAGAGTTATTTCAAGAGTGGCCCCTTTAAATGGGACCCCCTGTATATATGTTATATGAGCGAAAACTACTGAATCGCCATAAGATAAAGCACTGCTAATCCAAGCACTTAGGAAGGATATATAAGGAATTTATTTTATTCACTAGTTATTGTATAGTTTGGGTAGGTAGTTTGCATTTTGCAATGAAAATAATTTATTGAGCGAATGTTGCATGAATGCGGGTTTCCTGCTAGTGGTATAGTTATAACTCTTAGTTTTAGGCTAGTTTGTAAGGTTAGATGAAGGGTTTTCTCGTACCCCCAGGAATATTGAGTACTGAGGGGCGTAAGAGTGTGCATGGTTGAATGAAAGAGCTTAGAGTGCATGGGTGTATATAAATTTTAACTGTATTGGAATGAATGGAAGATAGGTTAAAGATAGGTTAGGTTCTTTGTCCCCCCCCCCAGGAATATTGAGTATTGGGGGACCTGTAGGTCAGGATAAGCTTAGATACTAAGTGCATTTCCATTATTTTGAGGCATCACGCTCAGCGTTAGGGGCCCATTCAGATTAAGGGATCCTATACGGGCTGTTAAATTATGTTAGTTTAAATCGTTATTTAATTTAATTTTTCATTTATTTTTATATATGTTATATTTTATTTTGACTAGTTAATTGTAAAGTAAATCTTCCTCCAACAAGAGAGTTTAAAAATTAGACCCCCACGTGTTGTTTCCATTGTACACGTGTAATTTGCCCTTTAACAACCCAAACACGTGTTTTCCTACCCAGCTGACCATACCCCTTGACCTAGTTTAAGAATTTAGTTTTAAATACAGTTAAAAACACCAGTCAGTGTGTAAAACTGAATTTGCTCTGTGCAAGTCTGTGTTGTCACACTGTCTGAAAAACGCATTCTGAAGATGGGCGAACGCCCGAAACCGGTCGATGACCAGAAAATGAAGCAGGCTACCCCGGAAAATGTCTCTGAAAACATCACATAACATTTCTTTATCATATAAGGCTATTTCTGCAAAAAATTTTACTTTCATTAACACATCTAAAGTACTTTTTTGCTGCCTGCCCTTTGCGTGCTGATTGTTGCTGGTCATTTGTTCTTACATAGTGCCCATATATTAATAGCTTTTCTAACATCTTTCACCAAACTGACAACAAGCTAATTGATCTGTATTTTGCACAGCCGGATACATTTTCATTACCTGGCTTAATAATAGATTTAATTATAGATATTTACCAGAAATCCGGAAAATTACCCCTCACTAATCACTCATTGTAAATTGTAACTATAGACACAGGCAATTTGATAAATATCTGATTAATATCCGGTATTTTATCCGTCGTAGCATGCATATTGGTTTTGTTCCTGACCGGTTTCGGATATTCATCCGTCGTCAGAGCAAATTCACCAAGTTCGTGTAGAGAGTTCACTTCAACAAAATGTTTCTGTAGACTCACACTTGTTGGTTGTATATATGTGGGAAGGTTTTCAACAATCTGATTAATTATAATCTTGAATCTCCAGGAGTTTTCTTTGTATCAAATGATTCAATTACAGTTTTAATTTTATTTCTGGAAAATGCTATATCATTAAAACTTGAATGTGTGTTTCCTAAAGACTGCTTTCGAATAGATTTTTATAAGAATTATCAAAATCAGGAACATCAGAGTAGATAAGAAAGACGGGTTCTAGGCCACTTTTTTTGCACAAGATGGCGGCCGTCCCCCTCTCCCACCCAGTCACATTACCCTCTCCCACCAAATGACCCCCTCCCCTCCCCCAACCTATTCCCAACTTTTCCCCACCCCCTCCCCTCCCCTTTTCCTGTAGGCGAAGAAATATTAAAAATTAATTTTTTTTTGCTTAGGTCAGCAAAAGCGATCTCACAACCTTCGTCATCCAAGTCCATCACTTACACCACTCAGCTATAGTGGTAACTTGGCAATAGTAGTTTTCTTTAGATCCTTATACCTCACCCCACATACTTCTCCCTCATCTCTCTCATATCCTTTCTCTCTCTCTCTCTATAGATATATAAAATATATACACAGAGACTTAAAGAGAGGCTCTGCCCCACGTACCCCAGGCCAGGGTTCATTAACCTGTATTTTTCCATTCATACAAAAGTTCATTAACCTCTATGTATGCACAATGTTTGCAATATAATTTCTAATTAGAAGTATTTTTCCATTCGTACAAAAGTCTTATTCTTTAAGATAAAAATCTATTTATCGATAAGTATATTGATAACACCTATCGAATCCAGTATATGATTATTATCGATTTTATGAGTCACTCACTTAATAAATTCTGTAAGTTTTTTTTTTTCGTTAGATCTGTACTTTGACGATGCAATTGAATGCCCTAAGATTTTTAGCACATTTTAAATTCTTATGAAATAAACACACAAAAAAAATTATTCCATCAAATATATATTGATAACACATATTGAATCCAGTGTATTGATTATTATCGATTTTGTATGAGGCAGTCACTTCTGTAAGTTTTTTTGGGTAAAACATTTTTAAAAAGTTAGAAAGCGTATTTAAGATAAATCTATTTATCGATCAATTATATATCGATCGCTTCCCAGTATATATTGATTATTATTGATTTTTATGAGGGAATCATTTCTGTAAGTTTTCTGGTAAAACATTATTAAAACTAAAAAAAAAAAAAGTGTATAATAATATCTTAGAACAAATTAATTAGAGAAAGGAAAAATCTTAGTATTTAACCTGGAGAACTAGTAGTTTTTATACGATTAATAATATATATTTTTTACCATTCTCTCTTGCGCACCAATTGTATAGGTATTAATGGAAAAACAAACAAAAAACAATCTTGATTCAAAATAACTTATTATTTATTCACTTAATTTTACAAGATATGATTGATAATATAAAGCATGTTTCGATAGCTTATTTTTTTTTTTTGTAATAGACATTTTTGAAAAATACATTCGTATAACGTACAACTTTAGTTCTTTTTACCACACACTATCTAAAGTGATTATTTTCTCCCCCACTAATCTTTAAATAAACAATTTTTATTCATACATTTAATTTTACAAGATATGATTGACGACAATATAAAGCATGTTTCGATAAATTATTTTTGTAATAGACATTTTGAAGAAATACATTCGTATAACATACATCACATAGTTCTACACCACCACCACATTGGCACCATATAAAATTTCTCCCACTAATCTATAATTAAACAATTTATTTATATATTTTAGTTATACAATATTATTATTATTATTGAAAATATAAAGCATGTTTTTTCGTTAGTTTGTTGCTGTTGTAATAGACATTAGTTTCAACACCATTTAAAAAAATTTATTGTTTTTCCTAATCATTAATCTATTTGACTGATACCATAATGCAAGTTCAATACCCTGAGCTTTTGCACATTTTAAATTTTTATTATTATGAAATAGACATTTGAACATATTCTTAAAGTTAACAATTTTTGGGCACCCAAAGTCTTCTAAATTAAGAATACAACTGTTGGGAAGATATTGTTTTATAAATTGTAATTTCTCTAATCCTTTAATTAGTACCTCATCATAATCGGACAATGTTGACTGCAGTATGTATGGTAAATGATAGTATGGAGTCAGTCCATCTTTCCATGCTAGCCCATGAAAATTATTGGTTAGCCATCGGTTTGCAGGGAGAGATTGACAACTTGAAACCCATGCAGGTGGTGCCAAAATCCAATGTGATGTAGATCCGGTTTCCACATCTACAATTGCCAATTCTTTCACAACGTATTTCCTCCAAGTTGGATCTTGAAGAGCTTGGAAATCCACTACTGCTGCTAATTTCTTCATATTACGTTCTAGAAAAAAAAAAATAATAATAATAATAATTGAAACACAACAAATATTTACAGAAAATCTCTAAGAAAATTACTAAGTATTAAAGAACAATAAATCATTACACATACATTATACAAACTCTAAATCGAATTTTTGTCCGTTAATTCCCTTATAGATTAAGAACATTTTATTTTCCGTTGTGTTATATTCATCATTATATCTGTTAATCAACTCCTCAGTCAAAATATTACTGTAGCGTTTTGGGAGAAAAACTTTTGTAGGATAATTATCATCTATATTAAAAAATTCAGTCGATGGTTGAATCAAATATGCTATCGTTGTCTGACCATATCGAGTGTTCATTTTTTCGAATTTACATACTTCATGTGGAACACCAATCATTAAGTCACACACTTTATTAATTGAACCACTATGCTTATTGCAGCCGTTTAGATAAACCTTTAGTAGATCCATTATAAAAATAACAAACAGTACCTAAAAATAAAAATTAAAATAATTAAAATAAAAAATAAAAAAATTAATAATAATCTATTATAGAATTACAAGTATTTAAAAGTAACACTTACCTTAGTTATGGATAATGATGATGAATGATCAATGTACAGTAGATCTGAAAAAATAATAATAACAATAATGACAATAATCAAAGATAGTACTGGAAAATAACAATTTTCTTTTTATATATCTATCACATATAAAGAAGACAAAAGTAAAAAAAAAAAAATTATAAATTATTAATACTAATCTATTATACAAGTATTTAAAAGTAACACCTACCTTAGTTATTGATAATGATGGTGAATGATCAATGTACAGTAGAACTGAAATAATGACAATAATCAAAGATAGTACTGGAAATAACTATTTCGTTTTTATATATACTATCACACATATAGAATACAAAATAAAAATTAATTATAAATGAAATTATAAGTAAAGTAAATAACATAAGATCTAAAATACTCACCGAAGAAGAAGAAGAAAAAGCAGAATGCAGATTAATTGAAGAGTGATAGATCACTAATTAAGTAACGGCATTTTTATATTCATTGTGACGTATATATTAACCCCCACTTTTGTCATGCGTTCTCTCTCTCTCTCTCTTAAGTAAAAGAGAAGGTATACCCATCAGCTGCAAAATATTAATGCTGGATTCTATCTTAAAAATAAATAAAATAATTTTATTGTTGTTGTTAACCATTGGTTAAATAGTTGCTCTAAGAATTTCCAAAATTTCAACTATGATTTTAGGTGATGATTATGAAGTTATCAAAACAAAACAAAAACAAAAAAAAATGGTTGGCTAACTGTTAAACAATTTGCAAAGGAATATGTTGAAAGAGATCCTAATCTTAATTTTAAACAATGCTTTTGGTCAAAAACCTAACCAGATTTGCGACCCCCGATAGATGTCTCGCATTAAAAGGAGCTGTACTTGATTTTTTTTTTTGGAAATAGTGGGGGTCTTGTCACTGTAGTGAATTGGTTTTGGTCTTTTTTGCATTCAGTTGTAAACGCGAACACCACCATGACAAATGAACTTGGATTGCAGCTTACTACAGCTTTTTCTCTCAACAACAACTCCACGAAAAGGCTAGTAACTGGACTTTCCCAAGAAGGTGTACCACTTGCAGCACTGAAGGTAGCGAAAAAGAAAGTCATCTATTTAAGTGAAGAAGATTGGTCAACGTTTCAGTCTAGCAGCAGGCAAATATGTGATAATTTCTTCAAAGAAAAGAGGAAAAACGAAGTAATCACTGATATAATTACTCTCCAATATTCAATTATCTCTTTTGAGAAATCTACACACAAAGTGATTGCATTCAAAGGGAAACCAACATGGTTAGAATCAATTCTTAATTTTCAACCTCCAAAGATTACTCTTATGAGAAATGAATACTTTAAACTGACAAGTTTGTATGAAGATGTATTAAAGCAGTTTAGTTATTTAAGAAAACTTTACAATCCAGTTGTATTGACATATTCTGAAGAAAAAAAAAATAAATCTATTTTTGATAACTATTTTGTTTTTGTTTTTCATTTTTTAACCTATCATCTTATTGGGGTAAAAGAAACAAAAAAAAAAAATCCACTAAAGTTGATAAATTTTTCAATTAACACTTAACTGATGGTTTTTATAGATAAGAAACAAGGCTGCAGAGTTGCTTTCGTCTACCTAAATTTCAAGTAACCGTAATAAGGTGATAGAATAATTTAATTTTTGTTTATTTGTTTTTTGACGAGCTGGAGATTATACCATTACTTAACGAGTAATCATAAATTTGCTTGTATCAAGGAGAGTACAAGACAACTGTAACAATGATTAAAAATGTTATTTATTAACTCTATTAAGTGTCCAGATGCGTGGCTAAAACAAACTATTACATAATCTTTTGGGGAAAAATAGCATGGTAGCAATAGCTGGAGGTTCGAATTCTAATTTTTTTATTTTTGGACAATTTAGACCAATCAATACATACATTCAATAGTTATACATATACGTTTACTTATTTATTACAACAATTTTTTTTTTTTTTTATTCCGTTCAAAGTCATCGCAGAATTAATATCAGTAATTTTCCATGGAATCAAGTAACATAATGGGAATGTTGCAAGCATTAAATATGTTTTTTTCTGAGAGATCATGTATGTTCTTTGTTTCTCACAAAGGTTTGTTGTTTTTTATAGAAATATCATGTTATGCTGATTGTTAATTTAACATACCACAGTAGTCTGTCATATCTGGTTTATATGAGCAACGTAATAGAAAAAAATATTTCTATTTATTTAAATGTTAAAAAAAAATTATTGTGTTAATTGCGGTAGATGTATTGCCTTGGGGATTTGGTTAGGTAAAAATATAAATACTTAGGGCAAAATCACTATACACAGCAAAAAAAAAAAAAAAATATGATCGAAGTAAAAATCAATTTGTGAAATAACCAAGAAAACACAGTTAAGATAATACATTACGCACTTTCTTCTTTTACTTTCAACTGAATACGAATTAATCATACAAGACAATCGCTATTAAAGAAGTACATAGCATATTAGGTACTAAAACATACTTAAGCTATCGTATTGTGGCTTGCAATAACAATTTTGCTAGTAATTTTCAATATACTTTTCATAAATAAATAGATGACTTACCTGTCTCTAACTTACATCGACCTGTCTGAACAAGTAATAACTTGCTCTAGTGTCTTACAATGTTCTATTTTTCTATATTACAACTGGTACTTAAAGAGTGGCTCTGCCCCACTGGCTAGAGTACCCCAGGCTTACGCATTAGCATAAGAATGGGAGGAAATTTGTATTCTACTAAATGACGTCATGCCATTGAATTGGAGGGTGGGTGTTACGGATAAGAAATTTTATGTGATTGAGGGACTACATTAATCACTTGGTGTATTCCCTTCAGACTAACAAGGTAAATATATTTCTCATTTCATCCATTTTATTTTATTTTATTATTATTATTTTTTTTTTTTTTCTTGTAATGGCTATTAGTTACTGTAAAATGTTAATTCTATTTCAGGAATTTTATGGAAGTCAGTTGTATATGAACATACAAACTATTGCAATTTAGTGGGTAATTCATTTTCATAAAAAATGGAAGAATGGGCTCGCATTATATCACACCCTCTCTATCAACAATTTCTAGAAGATTTCTCGAGATGCACCTTAGAAAAACCGGGAGCAATTCAGTATATGAATTTATACAATGATATAAAAGAATTGGAAAAGTTATCTAAAGAATATGTTGTTAAAAGCAAGTATAAAGATTTCCATTATGTAAATTGTGTTTGGTCAAACCCAGATTGTAAAGAAGGACCTGATACGTGTAGATGTTGCAATATTTCTGGTTTGTATTATTCTATTATTAACAAATTATGTGAAATTTACAATGGTAATTTTATTGAAATGGTGAATAAACTAACAATAAATAACTGAATATGTTATTAGAAAGATTGCAGATTATATTTGTAGATCAATTTGTTTAAGACATTTAGAAACAAAATTAATTGTTATAAATACATAGAACTTATTTGTGTGATGAAAAAAAAATAAATAAATAAATAAATTTTTCTTATTTTTGAAAGAATAAAAACAAAGTGTCTATTAATTATGATAACCCTTCACATAGTTGTAATTTGCTCTAACATCATATATATTTAAAAAAAGAAAAAAAAAAAGAAGTTTATTAATTTTTTTTATTATCCTTATATTGTTGAAATTTTGCTCCATCAAGCAAACATACACACCTACATACATATATTATATGAAGTTGGTAGTTGCACATTTGGGTAAAGTACTGGAGAAATTATTAATTAATCGAATTATGTATCACCTAAATAGAAATGACTTCCTCGGTGAATGAGATTAGCCGAAACATGAGCCCATGTTCGAAATGGTATTGACACATTTACTCCTTTCTCCAAATAAGTGATTAGATGAACCTTTTCCACATCCGATACAAATATTTTTATATATTTATAATTTTTAATTTTTTCCACCAACGGCTTTAGCCATGGTTGTTGTCACAGATACATAAGGTATTTTCCATGCAATTTTTGTAATTGTCACTTTAATCACCTCATCGTCTTCTTCTACATTAGTCAAAGCAGTAACCGCATACTCATCTGACCTGGATCTAATGAGAACTAAAAATTCTATGAATTTTGTAATATCTTACAATCAAATTATTTCATCTAAACATATAATCTTTTTTATGAAATCTAAATTTATATACGTGATCTTATTTATAACAATTTTTGTATTGCAATTTATTCCTATTTAATAACATCATGTAACATCGTGGTAATAGCATATGTACATTTTTTCTTTCTCACAAAGGCTTGCAGTTTTTAAAATGAATCATTAAAATAATGGCTTGCTGAATTTATAGAAATATCATGTTCTCTCTTACAGTTATGCTGAACGTTAATTTCCCATGCTACTTATTCTGTCATATCAAGTTTATATAAGTAACATAATAGAAAAGAATATTGCAAACAAAAAGTACAATCTGGCAAAAATAAAATAATATTAAATACGTACAATGTAAAGAAAGCACTTCTAAAGAAAATAAGATTATGAAAACTAATTCTAAAGACAACAACCATGGCTAAAGCCGTTGGTGGAAAAAATTAAAAATTATAAATATATAAAAATATTTGTATCGGATGTGGAAAAGGTTCATCTAATCACTTATTTGGAGAAAGGAGTAAATGTGTCAATACCATTTCGAACATGGGCTCATGTTTCGGCTAATCTCATTGACCGAGGAAGTCATTTCTATTTAGGTGATACATAATTCGATTAATTAATAATTTCTCCAGTACTTTACCCAAATGTGCAACTACCAACTTCATATAATATATGTATGTAGGTGTGTATGTTTGCTGATGGAGCAAAATTTCAACAATATAAGGATAATAAAAAAAAATTAATTAACTTCTTTTCTTTTTTTTTTTAAATATATATGATGTTAGAGCAAATTACAACTATGTGAAGGGTTATCATAATTAATAGACACTTTGTTTTTATTCTTTCAAAAATAAGAAAAATTTATTTATTTATTTTTTTTGTTTCATCACACAAATAAGTTCTATGTATTTATAACAATTAATTTTGTTTCTAAATGTCTTAAACAAATTGATCTACAAATATAATCTGCAATCTTTCTAATAACATATTCAATTATTTATTGTTAGTTTATTCATCATTTCAATAAAATTACCATTGTAAATTTCACATAATTTGTTAATAATAGAATAATACAAACCAGAAATATTGCAACATCTACACGTATCAGGTCCTTCTTTACAATCTGGGTTGACCAAACACAATTTACATAATGGAAATCTTTATACTTGCTTTTAACAACATATTCTTTAGATAACTTTTCCAATTCTTTTATATCATTGTATAAATTCATATACTGAATTGCTCCCGGTTTTTCTAAGGTGCATCTCGAGAAATCTTCTAGAAATTGTTGATAGAGAGGGTGTGATATAATGCGAGCCCATTCTTCCATTTTTTATGAAAATGAATTACCCACTAAATTGCAATAGTTTGTATGTTCATATACAACTGACTTCCACAAAGTTCCTGAAATAGAATTAACATTTTACAGTAACTAATAGCCATTACAAGAAAAAAAAAATAATAATAAAATAAAATAAAATGGATGAAATGAGAAATATATTTACCTTGTTAGTCTGAAGGGAATACACCAAGTGATTAATGTAGTCCCTCAATCACATAAAATTTCTTATCCGTAACACCCACCCTCCAATTCAATGGCATGACGTCATTTAGTAGAATACAAATTTCCTCCCACTCTTATGCTAATGCGTAAGCCTGGGGTACTCTAGCCAGTGGGGCAGAGCCACTCTTTAAGTACCAGTTGTAATATAGAAAAAATAAAACATTGTAAGACACTAGAGCAAGTTATTACTTGTTCAGACAGGTCGATGTAAGTTAGAGACAGGTAAGTCATCTATTTATTTATGAAAAGTATATTGGAAATTATTAGCAAAATTGTTATAGCAAGCCACAATACGATAGCTTAAGTTGTTTTACGATGTTTTAGTACTTAATATGCTATGTACTTCTTTAATAGCGATTGTCTTATATGATTAATTCGTATTCAGTTGAAAGTAAAAGAAGAAAGTGCGTAATGTATTATCTGAACTGTGTTTTCTTGGTTATTTCACAAATTGATTTTTACTTCGATCATATATTTTTTTTTTTGCTGTGTATAGTGATTTTGCCCTAAGTATTTATATTTTTACCTAGCCAAATCCCCAAGGCAATACATCTACTGCAATTAACACAATAATTTTTTTTTTTTTTTAACATTAAATAAATAGAAATATTTTTTTCTATTATGTTGCTCATATAAACCAGATATGACAGATACTGTGGTATGTTAAATTAACAATCAGCATAACATGATATTTCTATAAAAAACAACAAACCTTTGTGAGAAACAAAGAACATACATGATCTCTCAGAAAAACATATTTAATGCTTGCAACATTCCCATTATGTTACTTGATTCCATGGAAAATTACTGATATTAATTCTGCGATGAATTTGAACGGAATAAAAAAAAAAAAAAATTGTTGTAATAAATAAGTAAACGTATATGTATAACTATTGAATGTATGTATTGATTGGTCTAAATTGTCCAAAAATAAAAAAATTAGAATTCGAACCTCCAGCTATTGTTACCATGCTATTTTTCCCCAAAAGATTATGTAATAGTTTGTTTTAGCCACGCATCTGGACACTTAATAGAGTTAATAAATAACATTTTTAATCATTGTTACAGTTGTCTTGTATTCTCCTTGATACAAGCAACTTTATGATTACTCGTTAAGTAATGGTATAATCTCCAGCTCGTCAAAAACAAATAAACAAAAATTAAATTATTCTATCACCTTATTACGGTTACTTGAAATTTAGGTAGACGAAAGCAACTCTGCAGCCTTGTTTCTTATCTATAAAAACCATCAGTTAAGTGTTAATTGAAAAATTTATCAACTTTAGTGGATTTTTTTTTTGTTTGTTTCTTTTACCCCAATAAGATGATAGGTTAAAAAATGAAAAACAAAAACAAAATAGTTATCAAAAATAGATTTATTTTTTTTTTCTTCAGAATATGTCAATACAACTGGATTGTAAAGTTTTCTTAAATAACTAAACTGCTTTAATACATCTTCATACAAACTTGTCAGTTTAAAGTATTCATTTCTCATAAGAGTAATCTTTGTAGGTTGAAAATTAAGAATTGATTCTAACCATGTTGGTTTCCCTTTGAATGCAATCACTTTGTGTGTAGATTTCTCAAAAGAGATAATTGAATATTGGAGAGTAATTATATCAGTGATTACTTCGTTTTTCCTCTTTTCTTTGAAGAAATTATTACATATTTGCCTGCTGCTAGACTGAAACGTTGACCAATCTTCTTCACTTAAATAGATGACTTTCTTTTTCGCTACCTTCAGTGCTGCAAGTGGTACACCTTCTTGGGAAAGTCCAGTTACTAGCCTTTTGGTGGAGTTGTTGTTGAGAGAAAAAGCTGTAGTAAGCTGCAATCCAAGTTCATTTGTCATGGTGGTGTTCGCGTTTACAACTGAATGCAAAAAAAGACCAAAACCAATTCACTACAGTGACAAGACTCCCACTATTTCCAAAAAAAAAAAAAAATCAAGTACAGCTCCTTTTAATGCGAGACATCTATCGGGGGTCGCAAATCTGGTTAGGTTTTTATCGGCTCGCGGGACTAACAGCCACACAACCAGGAAAAAAGACAAAGGGACCAGAATATGTGTAAAGACCTAGATTAGGAGATAGATGGCGGGCGTGCGTGTGTCGCTGCGTCAGAGTTGCTCTATTGTCAACGTGTTTTTAACCGTTTGCCCCAAACCATTTTTTTTTGTTTTGTTTTTGTTTTGTTTTGATAAACTCATAATCATCACCTAAAATCATAGTTGAAATTTTGGAAATTCTTAGAGCAACTATTTATCCAATGGTTAACAACAACAATAAAATTATTTTATTTATTTTTAAGATAGAAGCCAGCATTAATATTTTGCAGCTGATGGGTATACCTTCTCTTTTACTTAAGAGAGAGAAAGAGAGAGAGAGTGAGAACGCATGACAAAAGTGGGGGTTAATATATACGTCACAATGAATATAAAAATGCTGTTTACTTAATTAGTGATCTATCACTCTTCAATTAATCTGCATTCTGCTTTTTCTCCTTCTTCTTCGGTGAGTATTTTAGATCTTATGTTATTTACTTTACTTATAATTTCATTTATAATTAATTTTTATTTTGTATTCTATATGTGTGATAGTATATATAAAAACGAAATAGTTATTTCCAGTACTATCTTTGATTATTGTCATTATTTCAGTTCTACTGTACATTGATCATTCACCATCATTATCAATAACTAAGGTAAGTGTTACTTTTAAATACTTGTATAATAGATTAGTATTAATAATTTATAATTTTTTTTTTTACTTTTGTCTTCTTTATATGTGATAGTATATATATAAGAAAATAGTTATTTTCCAGTACTATCTTTGATTATTGTCATTATTGTTATTATTATTTTTTCAGATCTACTGTACATTGATCATTCATCATCATTATCCATAACTAAGGTAAGTGTTACTTTTAAATACTTGTAATGCTATAATAGATTATTATTAATTTTTTTTTTTTTTTTTTATTTTAATTATTTTAATTTTTATTTTTAGGTACTGTTTGTTATATTTTATAATGGATCTACTAAAGGTTTATCTAAACGGCTGCAATAAGCATAGTGGTTCAATTAATAAAGTGTGTGACTTAATGATTGGTGTTCCACATGAAGTATATAAATTCGAAAAAATGAACACTCGATATGGTCAGACAACGATAGTACACTTGATTCAACCATCGGCTGAATTTTTTAATATAAATGATAATTATCTTACTAAAGTTTTTCTCCCAAAACGCTACAGTAATATTTTGACTGAGGAGTTGATTAACAGATATAATGATGAATATAACACAACGGAAAATAAAATGTTCTTAATCTATAAGGGAATTAACGGACAGAAATTCGATTTAGAGTTTGTATAATGTATGTGTAATGATTTATTGTTCTTTAATACTTAGTAATTTTCTTAGAGATTTTCTTTAAATATTTGTTGTGTTTCAATTATTACTTCTTTTTTTTCCAGAACGTAATATGAAGAACTTAGCAGCAGTAGTGGATTTCCAAGCTCTTCAAGATCCAACTTGGAGGAAATACGTTGTGAAAGAATTGGCAATTGTAGATGTGGAAACCGGATCTACATCACATTGGATTTTGGCACCACCTGCATGGGTTTCAAGTTGCCAATCTCTCCCTGCAAACCGATGGCTAACCAATAATTTTCATGGGCTAGCATGGAAAGATGGACTGACTCCATACTATCATTTACCATACATACTGCAGTCAACATTGACCGAATATGATGAGGTACTAATTAAAGGATTAGAGAAATTACAATTTATAAAACAATATCTTCCCAACAGTTGTATTCTTAATTTAGAAGACTTTGGGTGCCCAAAAATTGTTAACTTTAAGAATATGTTCAAATGTCTATTTCATAATAATAAAAATTTAAAATGTGCAAAAGCTCAGGGTATTGAACTTGCATTATGGTATCACTCAAATAGATTAAGGATTAGGAAAAACAATAAATTTTTTTAAATGGTGTTGAAACTAATGTCTATTACAACAACAAACTAACGAATAAACATGCTTTATATTTTCAATAATAATAATAATATTGTATAACTAAAATATATAAATAAATTGTTTAATTATAGATTAGTGGGAGAAATTTTATATGGTGCCAATGTGGTGGTGTAGAACTATGTGATGTATGTTATACGAATGTATTTCTTCATTTCTTTCTTTAAAATAAGAGTTTTCTTGTTTTCTAGTAATTGCTGTTCGCAGTCCTCTCGGTCACATATTTTGATCACCATAATATTGTCACAAAACGGCTCTGTAATAGCTGTAAGTGGGTGTATATTTTCTCAATAAGGAGTTGCTCACCTATTGTGTAATTTAAATCACCTACATTTGTAATTAGGTTATTATCGTCTAAATTTTCCAAAAGTAACCACAAACCGAAGCTTTCGTTGGTAGGCTTGATTTTATTGCCCAAAAGTTGTGGAACACTGTACATTTTAGAGGAAGACATGTTTACACTTTCAACTACACATAAAGACTAATCAACAAATACCAATCAAGGAACTTATATCCCATTGGTAGTAGAAAGATGATAACAATGTGCAATACCTCAGAATATGAGTCATATCTGCAATGGACATGTTACAACGTGAATGATAAACCTTAGCTGTCTAGTGGTCTGTGATGTGGGATAGAAGTGACCTTGGAATGGTAGTTGAAACTGGGTAGTTGAATAGCAACGCAACCCTCCAATTTTACCTATATGATGAGGTACTAATTAAAGGATTAGAGAAATTACAATTTATAAAACAATATCTTCCCAACAGTTGTATTCTTAATTTAGAAGACTTTGGGTGCCCAAAAATTGTTAACTTTAAGAATATGTTCAAATGTCTATTTCATAATAATAAAAATTTAAAATGTGCAAAAGCTCAGGGTATTGAACTTGCATTATGGTATCAGTCAAATAGATTAATGATTAGGAAAAACAATAAATTTTTAAATGGTGTTGAAACTAATGTCTATTACAACAACAGACTATCGAAAAAACATGCTTTATATTTTCAATAATAATAATATTGTATAACTAAAATATATAAATAAATTGTTTAATTATAGATTAGTGGGAGAAATTTTATATGGTGCCAATGTGGTGGTGTAGAACTATGTGATGTATGTTATACGAATGTATTTCTTCAAAATATCTATTAGAAAAATAAGTTATAGAAACATGCTTAATATTGTTGTCAATCATATCTTGTAAAAATTAAATGTATGAATAAATTGATGTATGAAAATTTTTCAAATATGTCTATTACACACAAAAAAATAAGCTTTCGAAACATGCTTATCAATCATATCTTGTAAAATTAAGAGTATAAATAATAAGTTAGTTTGAATCAAGATTGTTTTTGTTTTCCATTAATACCTATACAATTGGTGCTCAAGAGAGAATGGGAAAAAATATATATTATTAATCGTATAAAAACTACTAGTTCTCCAGGTTAAATACTAAGATTTTTCCTTTCTCTAATTAATTTTGTTCTAAGATATTATTATACACTTTTTTTTTAGTTTTAATAATGTTTTACCAGAAAACTAACAGAAGTGACTGCCTCATACAAATCGAAGTTATGTTACAGGAACCCTGACTAGCCTTTTTAAAAAAAGAGATTTATTAGA
Organism: Triatoma infestans; assembly: GCA_011037195.1. NCBI lineage: Eukaryota > Metazoa > Arthropoda > Insecta > Hemiptera > Reduviidae > Triatoma > Triatoma infestans. The sequence goes on along the minus strand of JAAEAF010002663.1, from coordinate 5,921 downwards.
AATTACAACAATAATAATAATAACTGCACAATTATTATATATATGAAATTAGATGTGAACTGTCTGGTGGTGAGTTGAGAACTGACTGTCCGCTAGTCGGTGGCTGTATTTATATGAAATCAGCCTCCGCTGATTCAGCATTGGTACTTTTCCTATGGATGCGTCATAACTCCTCCCTCCTTAAGTTTGGAACTCCTGCGACAAATGGCATGAGAGTCCGGGGTAGGCAGAGGTTGGTGCTTGCTGTAGAGGCATGGTTTGTGGCTGGGTTCCACCTTGTTGTGGATTCAGTTTCCTTCTATAGATATAGTAAAAGCATGAGGAACATAGTAAATAATAGGAGGGCTATCGCCATTATGCTGTAGTAGTAGATAGTTGCGGAACTGCTGGGTATCTCCTCCAGGTGTTCCAGCGGTTCCATTCGGAGGTTGATTTTGTGTAGATCCTCAAAGGATATGTTCGTGCTGGTATGAGCGAATACTTGTGTAGAAGTCAATATGCTTTTTGAGTCTTTATATACAGGGATGGCTTTACTGTCCAGTAGGGTTTCGTCCTTAGATAATTTTACAAGGCTGGTGTTAGTTAGAAATATGGTGTCGTTACGGCTGTCTTTGCTTACCACGATCCTGTTAGTCCTGAACGTTAGGAAGTGGTCTACGAGGGGGATATACTTAATAAATGGCGCGCTTGACGTGTAGACTGTCTTGCAAGCTGAGAGGTTGATGTTGGTTATAATTTGTCGAATGCAGTCGTTCTGGACGCTGGTCTTGTTGTGGCAGTACATTGCACCGTTGATATCCTCATAGGTGGCTGTAAATAACTCATCTTGGAGGTGTAGGACCAAAGGTGGATGGACGTGCATTATCATAAGGTGGTTGTCTTTTTCTACAGGGTAGGATAAAAGGAAGTACGTTTCGAAGGAAGAGGTTTTTAGGGGAACGCTAATGAAGTAGTAGATAGTCCAGGTTTTTATTGAGCAGTGCACCTTGCTTAATTGCCAAAGTGCCTCGATGTCTGCTGTTACGAACGTTATATTGTGGGCTTTTTGTGTTGACTCAAGATCTTTAAGGGAGAAAATGCTAGGATGTATGGTGTTTAATCTACAGAAATCCAGAGAGTTTTCCATGTCGTCAATATGGTTGGCGATAAGGACCAGGTTAAGGAGAATCGAATTGAATTGCTGATTTATTTCAACCTGGCTAATTATAGGGTTGGAGAAGAAGGTTGTCATTTTGTCATTGTTAGTTCGTATAATTTGTATATCGTGATTGAACTCTTCAATTACTCGCTTGTTTATTGCCATTTGGGTTCTTAGGTTGTTTTGGAGGTGAAGACCGTTTCGTTCAATAGTGTTGATGACTTTGTCGTATCGTTCCTTGTCGTCACTGTCCATGTTTCCGGTTAACCAGGAAATGGCTTTGCCTAGGCCGTTAATGAGTCCGCGTTTAGGCCGAGATTTATTAACTGTCAAATGGTCTAGTTTGTTACGAAGATAGTGGTAATATTTAAAGAGTGATTTTATCTGTGCTGTCCGGTTGTGCTGATAGGTAGTGCCAATAATGTGATAAATTTTATCTAATTCAATATCTATTAGTTGTACGTCAGTAACGTGTATAAAAGAATAGTATCTGTCTATGACGTAAACTGGGTTAAGAGTCACGGCTAGAATTCCCGGGCCCTGACTCAGATCTGTTATCTGTAAGCTGGAAGCTACCTTCCCCGCCGTCAGCAGTATCGTTATCGGCAGTAGGAATGTGTGAGTCATCGTTTTTATCTGCGTCTGTAACAGAGATAATTTGTTGTGTGAACTTCCTTGGTCTTTTTAGTAGATTAGGATGCACTTTAAAAGATTTCTTTTGCACTGTAGCTAATTTGGTTTCCCTAGAATAATTTCCTCTTTTGAATTTGGGTTTAGCTTTTCCGTATTGCTTATCCCTAATAAATATTTCTCCCTCTGGTATTTCGATTTTTTCCCTAGTTTTGTTTAGTTTGTTTGTACGGGTCTCTTTCTCTTTATCAATTTTTTCTTTTATTACGCGAGCTATTAACTCCTTGTCGTCATGATATTCCTTGACTCGTTGTTCTAGAATTAGGTCCTCTGCGTATGTATTGGGCTGTATCCCGAAAGTAATTTCATTAGGTGTCATAGTCAAGTTAGAGTTTATAGAGTTGTTGTACGCTATTAAAGCTAGTCTTAGAGTTTTGTATATGGGGCAATTCTTTTGTCTGTTTACTATGTTCATAATTTCTATGAGGGTTGAGTGTGCTCGGTTTGTCAGTCCGTTGGAGTCTGAGTGGTTAGGGGTCGTGAAGTGTGTTTCTATGTTATTGTATTTTAAGAAATTCTCTACCAGTCCATTTTTAAATTCCGTACCATTGTCAAATTGAATCGTTTTGGGGCACGGGAATATGCTGAGGTAGTTTTCTAGTGAATTGACAATTTCATTTGCGGATGCCGTTTTGATTAGATAACCATACAGTTTTCTTGAAAAACAGTCTATCATAATGAAAATTTGCTTTCCGTCGTAGTGTAGTATGTCTCCTTGGAGTTTTTCGAATGGTTTAGAGGGTGTAGGTGTAAGTTCGTAAACTTGTCTAATTGGTTTGCGTTCGTACTTGACCTCTTTGCAGAGGGCGCAATTGTTAATTGTTTTTGTTATTAATTCTAACATCTTGGGCCAGTAGTATCCTGCGATAAGTTGTTGTAAACCTCATGAATACCTCTATGTGCGGTCTTGCCTACATGTCGGTTTAGGATTATTTCCTCCTGCTCTGAGGTGTCAGTTACGTCGAGTCTTTTGGTGTAGTACCGCTTGAGTTTGACCGTAGGAAACTTTTCTTTTACTATGTTTGTCAGGTGGGCAAAGATTTGGTCGTAGATTTGTTCGTCGATTGAGTTTTCGATTGGGGGTGAGCATAGGACGCCGTATGTGTGGTTAGGTTGGAAGTACTCTAGGCAGTATTCTTCAATGTCGTTAGAGTAAGGGTACCTCGTGTACCAGTTATATCTAGTTTTGTTGAAGGGTCTGTCTATTGGGATTTTCGTCTCCGGGTTACCGCGGGTCAGGACAATTTGAAATTTTCCTACGTTAATACAACGGGCCTTGTCGTCCACTATTTTAATTTGGCTGTTAGAGGATTCTTGAGAGTGCTGCGTTTGCAAACTCTCATTGTCGTCTTCGTCAGTAATGTTTAGAACTCGTGCTAGGTCTTCTAGGATTTCGTCACTGGTTTCAGGTGAAGGGGGAGAAAGGAATTCGTTTAGGATTTCTTCTGGATCTGGAGAAGAGGTTTCTACGGCGTTTAGGTGTTGTTCCTCTGGTGGGTTTCGTGATAGAGCGTCTGCTACCACGTTACTCTTTCCTTGAACGTACTTAACGTCAAAGTCGAAGTCAGCTAGTTGTAATTTCCACCGGATAAGTTTAGAGTTTGGTTCCTTTAGATTATGTAGCCACTGTAGAGGTTTGTGGTCAGTTTGTATGATAAACTTACGTCCGTATATGTAGGGTCTGAAATGTTTGCACGCCCATACGATAGCTAATAGTTCTTTTTCTATTGTGGAGTAATTCTCCTCCTGTTTGTTTAAGGTGCGGGAGGCAAAGGATATAGGAAGGTCTTTTGCGTCTATGTTCTGGGATAGGACGGCTCCTATTGCGTAGTTGGAGGTGTCTGTGGTGAGGGTGAAAGGTTTATCAAAGTTAGGCAATTGCAGGATAGGGCTGTTCTGTAGGAGGGATTTTAAGGTTTCAAAGGCTTGTGTGTAACTGTCGTCGATTACTATGTCTCTGTCCTTTCGTAGTGAGAGAGTCAGTGGTCTAGCTATTTTAGCGTAGTTTTTAATCATCTTACGGTAGTAGCCAGTGAGTCCGAGAAATTGTTTGATTCGTTTCTGTGTCTTGGGAAGTGGAAATTTGGCAATAGCGTCTAGTTTGGCCGGGTTAGGTTGTATACCCTTGTCGGAAATTATGTGTCCTAAGAAGAGAAGTTCTCGTTTGAAGAATTCCGTCTTATCAAGTTGAATTTTTAGATTGTGTTGTCTGAGTTTGTCGAAAACGGTCTTAAGGTGTTTTATATGTTCGTCCAGGCTGTCAGAGAATATTATAATGTCGTCCATATATACTAACACGTTAGGGATTCTGGAAAAGATGGAATTCATGGTTCTTTGGAAAGTGGGGGGAGCGTTCTTGAGCCCGAAAGGCATGCGTAGGAATTCGTAGTGTCCGTTTTCTGTGGAGAATGCTGTCTTAGGAACTGAGTCGGGGTCCATCTCAATTTGGTGGAACCCGGAAGCTAAGTCAATGGAGGAGAAATATGTCGCGCGTCCTATTTTGCCGAATAAGTCTTCAATGTTAGGAAGGGGGAATTTGTCTTCGACCGTCTTGTTGTTAAGTTTGCGGTAGTCTATCACCATTCGTATCTTCTTTTTGCCTGAGGCGTCCGGTTTCTTCGGTACTACCCAAATTGGGCTGTTATAGGGGGAGTTAGAGTGTTGTATTACTTTGTTTTCCAATAGTTTGTCAATTTCCGTTTGTACGTCTTTTCGATAGATTTCCGGGTATCTATAGTTTCGAGTGTAAACTGGGTTTTCGTCAGTGGTTCGAATTTTATGTTTCAGTAAATCAGTACAGCTTAGTTTGTCGTGCTCTCTTTCAATTACCTGGGGGTAGTTTCTTACTAATTCTATTATTTTATTCTTTTCCTCTGAGTTCATGTGCTCAGTTCTTATTAGTTTAGGAATTTCATTTTTTATTTCTCTTAACCTAAGTTTGTCGGACATTTCGGGACAATTGGTCACTACTACGTCCGGTATGTTTATACTAGTTTCCTGCGGTTCGTCGACATCCATGGGTTCAGGGCAAATTGCCATGACTTCCTTGGACTCAACTTTACACAGAATTTTATTATTGTTAACATTATACAGTCCTTCTTTTACGGTACACTTCTCATTAATTTTTATATCTTCATTTACTAATCCGTACTTTAGTTCTTTATTTCTAATTGGTAATTCTATGAAATTGACACCTTGCTCTATGTTGATTATATTTGGATCGTTGCTTGTGGCGTTAAGGGTGAATTTCAGGGGGATTGTGCCTTGAGGATAGGAAAGGACATTATTGTTTAGGTCTATACTCATGCCAAGTTCTTGCATGGTCTTATGGCCTAATAGGATGTCATATTTGTCTGAGAAAGGAGACAAATGGAATTTGGTTTGGAGGTTTACGTTGAAGGTTTCTAGGATGTTGAATTTACATGAGGATTCTCCCTGCTTCTTACCTGCGGGAGTGGAGATTATGAAGGGATCTTTTACTAATAGGGCGTTAGCGGGAACCACATTTGGATTGATATAATTTTCCGACGAGCCTGTGTCTACTAGCCATTTGAGGCCAGATTTGTCTACGAAGTGGGGTAGTGATTTATTTACGAGGTTTAAGCTAAATTCGGGGGGCCTTCTTGGCTCTCGTGGCCATCGTCTAAAAAATGCTCAAATTTTTCGGTTATTCTGTCTATAGAATTTTCTAGGCGGGAAAGTCGGTCCTCATATGTTTTATCTGGTTCGGTATAGTTTTCAGGTGGGTCTTCGTTTTGGCAGTGGGTCAATTCGTGTGGAGAAACATAGTCTCTGAAACGGGGTCTACCTGCGGTTCGCATGGACACCGTGTTTTGCGAGAAGTAGCCAGGAGGTAGTCTGGGTCGATTAAAGGGGTGCTCCGGATGGTTTGGGTGATTAGGATGGTAGGATTGTCCGACATTGGGTCGTGGAGGTTGCTGCAGTTGTGTCTGCGGTCTTTGTCGGTAAAGAGAAGTTTGAGGCGTAGGTTCTATCGGTTGGTGATATTCAATTGGTGGATAGTGATAGCTAGGGACTGGAGCCCTGGGGACGTTTGGTACAAAGTTTGTGGGCTTGGTCTGTAAGAGTATTG